>JAPMOB010231538.1:0-14609 GCA_029875015.1 Lepomis gibbosus
CTAACTTTGGGCTTTTTCACTCTGCAAACCTGTTACAGCACAAAAAAGAGATATAACTTAATAAAGGAGAGGGGGGGGGGGCAGACAGCAGAACAGCACCTCTTTAACATCTTTTCTGTTCAGATATTTTTTGTTAAGGTCTGAAACAAGATTTTATTTAATTTTCCTCGTGCACATTTCTTGAAAACAGATTTTATCATAAACGTTCCACTGTTGGCATCAAGTGTTTGTTCTGACCAGAAAGAAAAGTTTCAAACTACAATTAACTTTCACTCAGGAGCAAAAATCAGCCTTTAAAAAAATAATGACTTGATATTTATCCTGATAATTATTGATGTCGGATGACATGAGATCTTTTGTGCCGGTTTAAAACTTTTAGGTGCAAGATGAGAAGAAGAAGAAGGTGTGCAACTGATGTCGCACACACCTGCATCAGCGTTGAGCCATCACTGACAGTGAATCTTCCAATCACAGCGAGGCGAGGAGTCAGACTCAGGTTTCAGGAGCCGCCGGTTCACATTTCAGCTCGACAGAAAGTTTCCAGAAAGTCTGTTTGTTCCTGTCGGCTCGTTATTCTGCGGCTGACGAAGCTTTGCTAACAGAGCTGAAACTCTGCTGAATAAACACTGGATGTTTACAAGGCGCACGACCGCAGCTGGGAGCAAGGCATCCTGGGAGCAATGCATCCTGGGACCAATGCATCCTGGGTCTTGAAGTCATTTAGAGCAAACAGTCTCCAAGCGTTTAAACCAGCAATTCACTAAATCAGGGCCGAGCTCAGCGCAGACAAAACGTTTTGAGATTGAACTCGCCCCAGGTCACACCGTTAAAACTTGTCGCTGTCCAATCAGGAGAAGCCAACTATGTAAACAGAAAGTGAGTGTAGCATCACAAGTTAGCGTAGCATGAGATACATCTTTGTAAATGTAGTTTCTGCACGCATGATGAAACCTGTCAGGTGGCGTTCATAAAGTTTATAATGGGAGGGAAACACCTGATTATGCTAAGCTAACTGATGCTATTTACTCATGTTGTGAAATGAGATTTAAAGTCTTCGCTCTGACGTCACTGACTTAAACGAGCACTGACCGAGTTTCCGGTCAGAGGCGCGCGGCTCTCTCACCTGAACGCGGCAGGTCAGACACACTGATTTCGTGACGTGTGCAGTTCGGGGCAAAGTGTGAAGTTTACCGTGACTACGTCACAGCTGAGACGCAGCACGAAGCAAAACAATCCAAGTGATCGATGATCCACTTTGATGTGGGACCACACAGGAACATGTTATAAATGTGTGCGCGCGCAGACAGAAATGTTTTTATCCAGGTGTTATGGAAACATCGAGGCGGTGAAATACACGATGGAGACTTCTGGAAACATCAGCACTACAGTTTTATTATAGAAGTACTGCAGCAGATGCGGAGCTGAAGGAGCTAAACGCGCAGTGTCAGCGAGTTTCCCGGAGATATTTACGAGTGTGATCACAGGAGGAGGAGAGCCGCTCCCTCCTGCTGAAAACAGACCGGAGGAAGGAGGCGGAGAGCCGGGCTGCAGCAGGCCCGCGGCCCGGGGGTTGAACCCGGGCGGACAGCGGCTAGTTTAACCGAGTAAAACCCAACAAACACACCGAGAAAGAAAACAAGAGGCCGGAGGGGAACCGAGTCGGTCCGGGAGGAGACCTACCGGGTAACTGAAGCGTCTTCACTCCGGTTTAAACGTCCCGACACTCGGCTGTAATCCGCGTTTCGTCCCGGGAATTTCCGGGTTGAATCGAGGACTTTAATCCAGGACGTGTTCCGGGTTTTAGTCCTGGTTTCAGTCCGAGGTTTCAGGCTCTGATGCGATCCATAAGGTCCGAGATTTCTGGCCTGGCTCTGCTCGGATCGGCTTTGACTCTGCCTGCTTTAAAGCAGCAGTGACGCAACATCCGTCAAGGTAGTCGCAGTCCGAAACGACCGGAACGTCCGGTAATTTTTACACAATAAAAGCCCGCAAACGATATTTGACATTTTTTTTGTCTGTTATTCATTTTTATATAAAATTAAAAAGAGAAATAACACAGATTTAATTGATTAAGAAAAGTTTTTAGTATGTGTTTCCTGTAAGAATATTGAATATAAATCTGTATAAAACACATTTAAACCTCAACACATCATTAATTTGAACTTCACTGTTTTTTATTTATCATAACATAACATATGAAAATAACTTTATTCTAATCTATGTAATTAATAGGACAATTAAATGTCACACAAAACAAGCAGAAAACAGTGAGACTATAAAAATGTTCACTTTGTGCTTCACATTATATATTGATTAATCCAGAAAATCATCTGCATATTAATCAATAGCGAAAACATTCACTCGCTGCCATGTATTTAGTATTTCTCAAATGACAAAATACAAAAAGTATTTATGTGTAATGTATATTTTTTATTTATAAAGACTTAAGTTTTGCAGAAAATATAAATACCCACTAAACTTGAAAAGCATGTTCAATTGTACATGACAAAGCCTGACAAATGTGCCACCTGTGTGTATTTGTATTTTTCCACAGAACTTTTACACGTACCAGACAAAAAGTGAAGTTTATTTTTCTTGCATTTAAATTTGTTTGAAAATATTGTGACATTTTCACAAAGCTTTTAATTTGAAGATTGGACTGCAAAATTTCCGGTATCACTCAGGTTACCTTGACAGCGCCGCTGGTTTTGGTTCTGTTTCCGGTTCTATATTAAATATATTATATTACATTCAGCTGTTTGCCCACTTTACTTCCCCTTTGCTTAAAATAAATTCAGCGTTTCCTTTAAAACCATTTTAATTCCGTCATATTTACATTTCATTACTTTTATCAGGGGGATTCATTAAAAAACAAACTATAAATTTATTTCTTCTTTTTGTAAAAGTCCTTTGGTTTTCTTTGAAGCTCAACCAATGGAAATATTTTATTAAATATAGTAGATCACTTAATAACATTATATTAAAATGTACTTATATGTTTATTTTATATTACATAATATTTGTATATTTCCTCTTGGCTTCTACCTGTTATATTAATATTAAACACAGCAGAACAACGCTGCATTAGAGCGCCACCCAGTGACTAACAGAGGAAACAACAACGGAGACGAAGAAACGGGAAGGAGAAGATTAAAAGAGAGCAGATAGGAAAGTGGGGAAAGGAAAAGAGGACAACAGCAGGGAATGAAAGGAAGGAAGAAAGCAAGAGGACAAGGAAAGGAAAGAAGCAAAATAGGACATGGACAGGAAATAAGCAAAAGAGGACAAGGAAAGGAAGCAAAAGAGGAAAAGGAAAGAAAAGAAGCAAAAGAGGAAAAGGAAAGAAAAGAAGCAAAAGAGGACAAGGAAAGGAAGCAAGAGCACAAGGAAAGAAAGAAACAAAAGAGAACAAGGAAAGGAAGCAAAAGAGGAAAAGGAAAGAAAAGAAGCAAAAGAGGAGAAAAAAAGAAGCAAAAGAGGACAAGGAAAGGAAGCAAGAGCACAAGGAAAGAAAGAAACAAAAGAGAACAAGGAAAGGTAGCAAAAGAGGACAAGGAAAGGAAGCAAGAGCACAAGGAAAGAAAGAAGCAAAAGAGAACAAGGAAAGGAAAAAAGCAAAGGAAACTGAGTCCTTCCTGCCAGTGATCGTCACTTCCTTTATTCCAGTCAGCGTAGGAAAATAGATTCACATTAATGTTCTGTCCTCCGTCACTTTTCTGTTTCTCTTCACAACAAACAAACAAAAACTAAAACAGGCTGGAGGAAAACAAAGTGTGGTAAAGGTGCATTTCACTGATTACAGTGGTTTTTCAAACCAACGGGCGGGCGGGGAAGGGTCGTGTTCATGGACCTCTGTCGACCCCCCCAAACTTCCATATTTATTAAAAAAGAGTAAAGTGCAAAAACAACAACAACAACAACACAAAGCCAGCAGGTTACAGGGAAACAAAAGTTAGGAATATACAAAAACAGACAATCACAGGAAACCATGCAGGAAGCCGGCAGCGTCTTCCACAAAGCAAAGACACTCGGAAAAGATCTTCATAGCAATAATAATAAAATCTGCACATCAACAGGCTGTACAACCGCGGGAAAGAGCAAAGACAACAACAGCAACAAAAGATCAACAAATAAACAAACGTATTAGATTTAGTAAAAAAACACTGATGGTGAAACAAATCTTATTTCCACAGAGTGAAACAGAAAACGGCCGCGTGGAGCTGTAAATGTGCTGCTTGGTGTCAGAGTCCCACTCAGGGCTGTTCAGGACTTCATTACCCAGAGTTCCTGAGCCTGAGAGGTAGCAGCGCCTGGAAGGCTTCACTCAGGGCAAAAAATGACACAAAAAATCCCCTTTTTTCCTTCAGGTTTGAACCTGAAACGTCTCAAAATCAGTTGGAAAAAAGGACATTTATGTGTTGAAGAGGTGAAATTATAAAAACCCCTGAGCGGGTCTCTGACAGGAAACAGGGCTACTTTCAGTTTAAACTGGGAGTTAACCATCATCATCATCATCATCACCACCGTCACAGTAACTGCGGTGTTTGACCCCGACCAGCTCGCTCGTACAAACGCCTCGTCATCTCGTCACCTGTCCATTCACCTTCAAGCCGCTCACCAGACTTCATCTGCGTTTCAGCTAATTTAAACTTTAACGCTGTGCTTCATGACACGTTTTTCTTTCGCTACCTTGAGAATAAATTAAATAAAAGCTGTTTTCTGTTCACCGACGTCTCGCGATAATAAATAAAAGGCAAACGAAGTTATACTTTTCTTTATTTGAATCTGATCTCCTGTTTGTAGGCAAGACTTCTGCATCTTGAACTCTTCTGAGTCGCACCCCTGTTGGCGTCAGCTGAGGGTCACGTGACAGTCAGCTGACAGTCGTCACAGTCAAACTGATTCATTTGACTCTGACGACCCCAAAATGAGGTCAAGGCGTCTGAGGCAGAACAGAAGCAGCTAAGAGGATCAGAAAAAAAATCTGCTTTAGCGAACTGCTTTGTTTGAAGGTTAATTTGTAGAAATCATAATGGAACGAGATCAGATGACGATACGGCAAAAGTTAAAAAGCGATGCAGGTAGCACCTTAAACACAGATGGATCCAGAACAGGAAGTGACATCAGAGGACGTTGTGTCATTGAGTCTGATCCTTGGAGGTCAACGCACCGCTACCCGAATCCCGATCCTTTAATCTTTGATTATCTGACCCGTTTATGGTTTTGTTTGTTTTGAGCAACACGGCTCCACAGTGAAAAATTCCCACGACCACCTTCAAACCCAGATTCCTAATGCAGCTACGAACCGGGCCGAGCCGGGCCGAGCTGGGGTTTCCTTGCCTTCACTGACTTGTTCTGAACCCTTTCTGGAACTCCCTTTAAATCTTGCCTTTCACAAATCTGCTGAATGTCAGGGCTTTTCCCAGACATCTTATTCCGATCTTTGTCACTAATGTTCACACAGACGGGTCCAGTTACCCCAGTTTATGGGCTAAGCAGAGCCAAACTGGGTCTTCTTGCAATTCCTGACTTGCCCTAAACCATTTCCCAAAACGCTTTTACGCTGCTAAACGTTCACACCGAAATCCATTCAGGCCCGTCAACTGGCCAAAGTTCCGTCAGTTACTTGTGATAAACCCTTTTGTAGTTTCCTACAGGATCTGGACTTCCAGAGTGCTGCAGATTTTCCCAGATTCTTCCATATTCACATAGATTCTAAAGGAAACTCTGCATGTCCAACGAGTCCAGTCAGTCCAGTTAACAGGCCAAACTGAGGCTTCTTGTTATGATCTAATCTCAAACTTATTTTAAAGCTCAACTTTCAAAACAGCTGAACTTCCAGACTAGGAAACTTCAGACGTCCAGTCAGCCCAGTCAGCCGGCCACAAACCATTTCTCTGACTTACTTTGGATCGTCCACAGTCCTGTTCCTGTTTCAGGCTCCTTCCAAACACCAACAGTTATTAAAGGAAACTGTTTATGTCCAGTTTGCCCAGTTAAAGAACAATAAATGGCATAGAACCAGGATTTCATGCCGTGTGTGAATGGCCGATAAACATTTTCTCCTTCTGGATGCAGACTTCCACAAAGTCCCTTACCAAATCGGTGTCAACAGGAAACATTGCGCGTCCAATTGGCCCAGTTGGTGGTCCACCCTGAGGCTTCATTCACTGACTTACATTGAGCGCTCTGTTGCACTCATTAAGATTGCTTTCATGTCCAGAACTTTTCCAAACTTGTTTTATATTTCCTGTTTGCCCAGTTTGGCCCAGCAGGTCCTGCACAGGGAACCTCAGGTGTCACTCTGAAACCTTTACATCGACTATAGGTTCCCGACAAAACGCTAAAAGCAACATTTCACTTTGATATTAGGAGCGGCGGCACACGCCTCAGCTGCTTTCTGGAAGATTATATTGTATTTTACTTACGCAACTTCTTAAACTTAAAAAAACAATCTGATGTTTGAAATTATAAACCCAGTCAAAGTTGGGACTGCTGACGACCACTCGGGCAACCTAATGGACAACCTGACGGTCTGGTTGCTCGCCTTTCTTTGATCCCACGGGGGCAAGGCCTCAGTAAGCCTCAAATTAGGTTTTGGTTGGCTTATCGAAACCAACAGGTTTTCGAGTTATGTTCAGACAAAGTCCTTTTCACATCATCCAGCAGAATCTAAACGCACCTTTCCATTGTCGGAGGTAATAACAAAGGCAAGTCTCACAACCGAGTCCAGTTTCTTGTTGAGTCCCAGGTCAAGAATGAAAAGTGCCGAGTTTTGCTGCAAAACCAACAAGTTTCCAAGTCAAGTTCCACGTTGAGTTCTACTTCAAGACCAAAAAGTGCTCAGTAAAGTCTAAACAAAGTCCTAGTCGCATCATCAAACAGCACCTAAAACCATCTTTCCAATGTCGGAAGTAATAACAAGGGCAAGTCTCACAACCGAGTCCAGTTTCTTGTTGAGTCCCAGTTCAAGACAGACAAGTGCAGAGTCAAAACCAACAAGTTTCCAAGTCAAGCTCCACGTTGAGTTCTACTTCAATACCAAAAAGTGCTCAGGTAAGTTTAAACAAAGTCCTAGTCGCATCATCCAACAGCACCTAAAACCATCTTTCCAATGTCAGAATTAATCAAAAAGGAAAGTCACACAACCGAGCCAGGTTTCTCACCGAGTCCCAGGTCAACACTGAGTGTTGTGTCAAGTCAAGTCCTAAACCTTGTGGTTCAAGTCCTAAACAAGTTACTCGCCAGACTAACACACCATTACCTCCTGCGTGTGCGACATGATTGGATGCTGAAGTACATTTGTTGCTGAATCACGGCACAATTTCTTTATAACCTAAAATATTTGGGCTCCAAGGGGAGTCAAAGCCTTCTAGGATTTTGTCAAGTCGGATCTAAAGTCACCACCAAGTCCACACCTATGCTCTTGCCTTCAGACACGATCGTATGAATGAGTGCTCCCTGTTGTGGCAGACGTTAGCCATCAAGTGAAATGTTGCTTTAACCCGCCTGTCTAGTTCAGTCTATTAATCTGTTCAATAAAACAGAAGGTGTTTATTCATATTGTTAAACTCACTACTGAGCAAGTTAAAGAGGATTATTATTAATATTCTGTCGAAAGTTTTGCCATAAACTGCTCAGTCGGTCTCTAGCGTGTGCAAGCATAAAGCAGAACGTTATATCACTCATAAATACTTGTCAATGTATTTTCTCAATGCATATGATAATAAATTCAAAACATACCAGGACTTTCTCTTGTTTTAAATTCTAAACAGTGCAACTTTTCATTTGTTTCAGCTCTGCGTGGGCTGAGGCTTGGCGCTTAAAGGGAGGCCGAGACATTTAAGTCACCAAGTGGAAAAGTTTTACATATTGGCACTTAAACAAGGACTTACTGGCATCATTAGTGCTCCTTTTAATTATAAACTACAGGTACTGGTGCGAGCTAGGCTGCAGCCACTGCATGGAAAAGGATAAATTCTTGAACTCACTTTCCCATCATGCAACAGATATTGTTTTTAACAGTCGTAACATGTTTCGGCGTCCCTTCAACCGACCCGAAGCTCTCATTGTCACAGGACGGAGGGAAACAAAGGACACACACTCAAAACACACACATTATTCACACCATGACGTGCCGACAAAAAGTTTTAGTTTTTTTTTTATAAATCTGTGATTACAGGATGGAAAACAGCGAGGGCCGAGGGCGGCGGCGAGCCCTGCAGTTTGTAGCACCAACGATGAAGAAGACGCCCTCACATGGAGCGAGAGGCATGTTTGGCAAGAGGCGAAGAACAGACGTCAGCAATGTGGCATTACCATGATGAGGAGCGAATAATTTCATAGGTTTAGTGGTTCGGCTCGTTGTCCGGCTGACATCCTCGAGCACCTTTTTTAAGTTTGAATCATGAGGAATTAACTTAACTAATGTCACGCCCATTTAATGGTCCTGCTTCTTCTTTAAAACTAACTAGTAGAGCTGAGCAACGATTTGTTGATTCTTCTGCAACTATTTTTTATAATTCTTATGGCCTTTAGGGAAAAACCAGGACTAGGGGGAGAGATTATTTCTCCACACTGGCCCAGGAAAGCCTCGGGATCCCCCAGTCAGAGTTGGGTAAAGTGGCTCGGGAAAGAGAGGTTTGGGGGCTGGAGCTGCTGCCCCCGGGACCCGACCCTGGATAAGCGGTTGAAGATCGATGGTGTTTCTGGTTGGGATTTGAAGCTGTCTGCTTATAGAGTTTCCATTAGGGCTGTAACTCCTTTTTGATTAATTAGTGGATTATTTTCTTTACGAACACATCGATCCGCTGGGCAATGAAATATCTGAAAACTGTGAAAACCAACTTGAAGTCTTTGTTTTGTTTGACCAACAGACCAAAACCCAGCTGCCGAACACAAGTACCTTTTTATTATTTTGGAGTTTCTTTTCATAATATTCCAGGTTGACACAAAAGGTTATGCATTTAATGATTCTGCTTCTTTCCCCACGTACATTAACTGTGTTTTCAGTGCTCTTTCTTTCCTAGTGTGCGACCTATTTGGGAAATGATGGAAAAGCTTTGATAGTGTTAAAAGTTTCCTTACTTGCTGTGTTGTTCTGGGTGGATTGTGAAGTTCAGCCTAAAGGGACAGCTCATCAGTAATATTTAAATGTATTTCTTTAATCCTTTATACTTTTCCTTTGCAGCATGAGATCATCAGCAAAAAGACGAACCTTTCACACAATCAATCAACTGTTTTTTGTGGTTAAAGGTGCAGGAAACTTGTGAATTAGTAACTGAACAGGTCTTTGTTGTACGTATTTAATCTTCAACTCCTGTTGATTGCTCTGACGATGCTTACTACAGGTGAAACATGTATGTCAGGTAGAGTGTTGACCATAAATCAAACACTAACCTTTTTCCAAGTGACAAAGAAAGGAGATATTTATGTGGAGAGATACTTCTAGTATCTCTCCACAGGCGTCTGGACTTTTCTGCAACTCTAAATACTTTTCCAAGTGAATTATACCTATAAAATTGGTATAAATGTTCTAAATAAAGTATCCTGCACCTTTAAGACTGAATGTTTTTCTTGAAGAGTCCAGGTCCTACTTGTCCAAAGAGGGTTAAATCAAGGTACGTGAAGACATCTTATCCAAGAGGCTTCTTCAGTTTGACTGACTCTTGGTTTTAACCTTCCTTGGATAACAGAGATTAAATTCTGCTATAAAAAATCATTAAAATTATTTTTTAATGCCATTTTTGGCATCTTTCTTTTCTATCTTTGTGTCTTTCAACGAGTTGCTATTTTTTCCCATTTTACACAAATGTAGAATTCCCAACCCTCCAAAAATTAAAACTCCTCCAGTCACTCTTTGATTTCTCTTTCCTGCAGGGACAGTAATGTGTTCTACTTTTCTCATCTGTTTGCCATAAACTGAAAGAGCTGTGGGTAGTTAGCATGAGCAGCAAACAAAAAAACAGCCAGCGTCTCCGAGCTCGTACCCGAGCAAACGTTAATATCACTCCCGGAAAATGACTTCATGGCGAGGAGGAGTTGACGGGAAAGCCACAAGGGTATCTCAGGTTATGTCTTCAAACATGGTCGTGTCACATTGCTGATCCGACAGTGCGTCAAGTGGTGATCAGGAGGTGGTCGAAGAGTTAGTGCAAAGGGCGCATGGCAACATACAACAACAGCTAAGCAGGCTAATCACATAGACTAAACTTTAGTGCTACAGAAGCTAATTTTCTGCAAATATCCCTCATTAATACATCTTTTTTTACTGCATTATAACATGTTTTTTTTAACGCTACGTGGCAGGTAACTTTGTGCTTTGCTCTTTCTGCCTGAGCTGACGCCATTTTAGTCAACAGGAAAATTTTAAACCTGTACTCCTGGCTGCGATTAGACGCCACAAATCATTCCTTTCACTGACATTTGTCTCCCAGCGAGCGGAGACATTTTAAGTGCTAATGTCAGTCTCACGACTTTGTCATGGAGAGGAACTCTGGGTAAAGTAGCTTGGACGTAAAAGGGCAGGTGACAAACAAATAAATGAATAAAAAGACGTCTCGCTGTGGTAGGCAGGGCCGTGTTCGCACCGTAAATACTGTTTGTGATTCTTTAATCAAGTACTTCCTCATTTCAGAGTTTGTTTCTCCAGTTTTAGACTGTGTTTGATTTAAGTTTTTGTTCCTGTGGGCAATGTAATGTAATCACTACCCGAGCAGGACTTATTTAGGCATCAGCGAGTTATTCCATCTGTCAGGTCTTCTATTTGATATTTACACAAAAAACACAAACATGCCTGACTGGTCTGTTAATGAACATAATGCTTCTCTCGCGATCCTTCAGCGCCGTTACACAGAGGAGCTTCTTACTCCATTAAATTAAATTCCGTTAACATTTAGAATCTGCTGCCGAAGGTTGTTTTGGCGGCTTGAAATGAAAAGCAGGCACCTAAATATTTTGTCTCTCTGCTAATCAAAGAGAGATAAAGGCTTTCTATTAGAGATCGGAACAGGAACCAGATCTGAACAGACAAACATGGCCGCCGCCCACCACAGACTTGGACCTGACATTAAGTCTAATAAAACGAGTCAAATGATAAAATGTCCTTGTTAGCCTCGACTCCTCTGGATAAATAATTTAGATTCGCACGAACGTGGCTCATTTTACACAATACCTCTCTCTCTCTCTCTCTCTCTCACACAGGACGATCAGAAACATCCACTAAACACAAACACAACGAACCAAAAGCCGTTTAGAACAGAGGAAGTCTTCAAAGAGGAGAGCAGAGCCGGGCTTCGATTCACATTCAACCCAAAACATTTGAGCTTTTAAGCTCCAAACAGGACTTTAGCTTCACCCCCCACGAGACTTGGTGGTGAGCTACGAAAGCTTTTCACGGCTTGAAAACATCCAGAAACATCTTAAATTTCCATGAACTGAAGGTGAATCGAGGCCGAACTCCGTTAAAGAGGTGATTTTTTTTCATATTTAGCACAAAGAACCTTTACAAGGCTCTGACCCGTAGTACCTGCTGTGTCCACCCACTTCGGGCTGAAAGGGGGCCTGATTCAATACTGAGCACATGTCTCCTTCCCCTCTTCCACTATTCTTCCATCTCCCTCCTTCTTTAATCTTTATTTCTCTATAAAATCGATCAGAAGCAGCGGAAGCGATGCAGCGGACGAGCAAACCTCAGCACAGAAAATGAGGAGTCTGGAGATGAAGGATACGAGGAGGCAAGGAAGGCAGGAAGCAAGCAGGGAAGAGAGGATGGTGTGATGCGAGGCCACTGGAGGAGTCCGTTCTTCTGGTTTCAGCCACAGCTGACAGACAGTCTTTTCTAAAAGCGTCCAGTCTGTTCACAAGTGCAATGAGACGCGAGGAAGGACAGTCGAGGGGGTGTGGCTTCATGTATCCTCCTCGATTGGCTCTCTGCTCTCGCCAATCTGGGATTTCCACCAATAAGGGAGAGGAGAGGTTTGCTGCAGGTGAGGTAAAAGCTGAGTGAAGGAGGGAAGGGCTGATAAAAAAAAAGAGGAGGAAGAAGAGAGAAGGAGAGCTAGTGTCCCTCCCTCTGCGAGGAGGCGCTGCCGCTCTCTCCCGCCTCCTCTTCCTCACCTTTCATCACAGTGATGGAGCACATGGAGGAAGAGGCTGCAGAAGCAGCAGAAGAAGAAGAGGTGGAAGGCAGCGGCGCGTTGTCGTGCATCTCCACCGGCGTCAACGTTATCTCCACCTCCCCGTGCTCCCCGTGCAGCGTGGGCAGAGGGGGAGGAGCGTGGAGGAGCGCTGCAGGGGGAGGAGCGGCGCTGCTGTTGTTATTGCTCGGTCTCGGAGCTTTCTGGATGACCTCCACCATCGGGGTCCGTCCCGGCGCCGCCAGCTCCCAGCTTTGGTTCCCCTGGCTCTGGAACAGCAGCACGGGCCGGGGCTGGTGGTCCGGCTCACCCGCCCCGCCCGGCTGACACTGCACCACCACCCCGCGGTGCTCCATCAGCCGGTGGGCCGGGTCCGACATCGCCGGGAGGGGACTCAGAACCAGCCCCTGCTGGTCCTGGATCACCAGCTCCAGCACTTGCTGCGAGGAAGAGGAGGAGGAGGAGGCTTTCTGGATGACGCTGCCGGTCACGGAGGTGATGATGGGGGTGTGGGAGGGGGGCGCCGCAGGGGGAGGCTGGGGAGGAGGAGCAGAAGGAGGCAGGGCGTCCTCTGGCCGAGGTTTTCTCGGTCGTCCCCGTTTCCGTTTCACCGGAGGGGCGTTGGAAGCAGATCCGCCGCCTGACGCCACCTCCAGGGGGCGCTTGCTGGGGTTTCCTCTTGCTTTCTGGACCACTGAGGTGGGGGCTGCAGGGGCGTGCTGCTGCTGCTGGGGAGGAGGCGGCGGGGGCGGGACCACCTTCTCCCTCTCGTACGACAGGCAGCTCTGCGGCAGGATCATCAGCGGGACGCCCTGCTGCTGGGGCAGCGTCGCCATGGCGATGACCTTCATCCCACCACCGCTGGCGGCGGCGGCTGCGGCAGGGCCCCCGGGTCCTGACGCGCCCCCAATGCCAGAGGCGTCTTTGGGAGCCAGCGAGGGCGGAGAGGAGCGGACCGACAGCTGGGTCTTATCGGGGATGGAGCTCCGAGGGAGGATTCTGGGTAACTGCTTCATGAAGGCTTCCACCTGCGTCACATCAGTTATTCACGTTACTTACTGAGCGTTTATCGGTAAATCTGCTCCAAGACGCAGGAACAGAACCGTCTGTGATCGAGATGGAAATGAAACCAGGTGTGAACCTACCGCAGGACGCAGAGAGGAGGGGGGAGGAGGAGGAGGAGGAGCATCCAGGGAGGAAGGTTTGGCTGCCGCGGCTGTTTTTTCTCCAGACGGCGGCTTCAGTGAAGACGAGGAGGAAGAGTCTCCGAGTTCCTTCTGAAGACAGACAGGAAGCAGTGAGCAGCAGCAGACAGATTACCTGATCAGTCATCATGCAGAAACAGGCGAGCACCTTCTGATCGGCGGCCCCGTCGCCCTCGGGTTTAGAGGTGACGGGAGTTTTCTTGATGACCTTGTGAGGTTTGGCTGGACCTCCTGCAGACAGAGAGACGACACAGCTGTCAATCACCTCACGAACATCTGCGTTCGTCAGCTAAGATCTCTGTTCTGCTGAGTTTAGATCAGCAGGGAGTTTCTTTCTCTAAGTTTCAACTCGCTGTTCTGCTTCAGCCGACGCTTCAGTAAATCAGATGTAGAAATGTTTTGCTGCTCGCACAGAGTTTACAGACCACAATGTTCTTTGCATCTTAAGGCCCATTTATCTGTAGCCGTGCATTTATACTTGTGCGTCCGTCATTCTGCGATTACACCCCCAAACGCTAGTCGGCAGTAGCGCTGCAGCATCCGCCGTGTTGACTTTTACCGGCCGCGCAGGCTAACTTCCTGTTTAGCGCTCCGCTAACGTGATTGGGGGTAAAATTGTAAACGTGCGGCTGGTGCAGCCTTTTCAAATGTTACCGAGCGAATGGATCACAGTCTGATAGCGAAACGAGTCATTTCGCTCGGGTTGTGACGGTTAAATATATTTAATTCACTGTGTTACAGCCGCCGTTAGTAAAAGTTACTTCAAGGGTACTTCCTGTCGGCTCGGAGGCGTTGCGAGGCTACCCAGCCGACCAATCACAGAGCTTACGGTCTGCGTCGACTCAACGTGTAGTTACATTTTTGAGGAGGCGCAGAAGTATAGATTACGCTTCAGACTGTGACACAGTAACGGCAGCAGCTACTTCCAGCTGTGGAAGAAACGCCTCCTCCCTCGTTCTACATTCTCCCTTTAGCTTTGACAGACGGTCCGGTCCCGCTGAGCTGCTGCACAGATCACGCTTTCACGCCAAGGACGGTGCGTTCAGTAACGCAGCGTTACTTGATTAGTGACTGTAATAATACTGTTTTAGAAAAGTAATTAGTTACACTCCTAGTTACTGGGACGCGTTACTGCCCGACACGGATCACTGGGTCCGTTTAAAGCCTTTTATTTATCATGCAGCATTATACTAGGGGTGCAACGGTTCAACAAGCCCACGGTTCGGTTTGTATTGCGGTTTCTGGGTCACGGTTTCGGTTCGGTAAC
>JAPMOB010231539.1:0-15208 GCA_029875015.1 Lepomis gibbosus
ACACAACAATCGCACTCTGAATCAGAACAAAACAACCGAGCCGAGACCGCCTAGAAGAGGTGGTCTCGGCTCGATTCCATGGATACAGGGGCACGTGAGAAATACATTATAAGTTGCTGATTTTTAGAATTTCACTGTAACTAACTTGAAATTAGCATTGGTTTCTAATCAAAGGCGGATTTACAATAAACGCCTGCTGGCATGTAGGTGAGAGTTTTAACATAGACCAATCAAGAGACAGAGAAACATCTCTGATGCTTCATATATATTTAAATTTCCTTTCTCAGCTCAGGAAGAGTTTTTGAGTGTATGCTAATACTCATTTGTTACCCATTTGTTTTCCTTCCTCTACCATTACTGGCTGTTGTTTTTTTGTACTTGTTCGGTATTTTAGGGGACGAAATGTTGAGTTCGGGAGAGTAACCGTGCGCTCACTCCATGGCCACTTTACATAAAGAATGATTTAACACATCTGTTTGACTCCATATTCTTTGGGAATGAATTATTTTCCCTGACAGGCACATGCTCCAGTAAAAAGAGTCTAGCGACGCCTATGGTAGTGACCAGGGATAGTCACCATTTCCTGCATCCAAAGCTTAAAGGAGCTATGTGTCGTGGCCTCAAGATACTAACTCATGGCATCAAGATAGTATCTCGTGACCTCAAGATAAGAGTATATAAAAGAAGCCTTTTCAACTGAGCAGCTTTTCTCCCCAAAGCAGAGATTGCACTGTGGCTGCTCCCGCTACCACCTACTTAAGCACTCCTTGGGTGATAATTCATCTCAAAAAATCTGCAAGTTCACATTGTAAATCGTTCTCACATAGCGTCATAGTTGTACGAAGTGAGGCTGGGTTTATAGAGTGAATAAGATTATATAACACAGAGATCATGCCCTTTGTAGCAGGCAACAGGGTCAAAAATGTGCCCAGTCCAGTGGATTCCGGTGCATTAGCAAAGCTGGGGTAAACATTTCTAACAAAACTACAGATCTGTAAATATCTGAAAAAAAGTTATTTTTAGGAAGAGCCAACTTCAAATATGTCATAATTATACAAGTCCTTGATTGTTCTAATACCCCGCGCCTGCCAGGAAGAGAACGCTCCATCGATTAATGAAGGCTGAAATAACAGGTTTGGTGCTTGCCAAACCTGTTATTTCACCAGTCGGGCCAGTTGAGAAGAAGCCTAAAGGCCGTGATATTGTCTGAATTGTCTCCATATCCTCACAGTAGAATTAACTATTATACTCTTTGAATAGGGTGAAATGGGGTGATTTATAGGAGCATGGACAAGCGCAGACAAACTTCAGGAGGGTAGACGCGGGCTGCGAGGGATAATTTTAATTATGTCCTGTGCTCAAAGTCATCTTGCATCTTTGCAAGATATGTGTAAAATCTCACTTTTGGTCGGATTAAGTTTTTAGCCAGACACACAGGCAAAATAGGTAAATGTGTGTAAAATAGTAATAGAATTGAGACTGAGGGTTTCGAAATGTACACTAAAAGATCTGCGTAAAATGAAACAGTATGCTTGACACCATACCTGTTCAGATAGGATGTTGTTCATTCTAATGGATGCTGTTGATGAAGTGTATTATCACCCAGGAAATAAACTTATTGCTAAAACCAAACTTCTGTAGGGTATAGATAATCCCACTCCACCTGGGCAAAGGCCTTCTCTGCATCCAGTGAAATTAAGACTTCCGGCATGACAAAGAGGGATTGTACAGGATGTTAAAAAGCCGCCTGAGATTAGAAAAAGAATAGATTGCTACTGTTTCAAGCATGTGCTGGTGCGCATGCCCAGACTACTGTCTAGCACTCTGCATCAGCCAAAACAGAAACATAACAAGAGACGCTATCACATAAAATGATGGAAAGTCAGATAAACTCCTACTGCATTGTTACAATATTTTTATCAGCTTATATTGAACTAATGCTCGTTAACGCTACACTGTCTGACTTTAGCGACATGATATGTTTGCGTTACCTGTTTTCTCAATGACTATTTGTTGTCTTTCACCTGATGTTCAGAACCACAAAGGAAAAAAAAAGATTGTCATGATGCTGTACTCGGTGAGACCGCATCACAAAAGACAAATTCACATGGCGTATAACAGGAAACAGGAAATGTGCAAAATGTCGCATTGTTGCCTTTATTCAAATAGGCTACTGAAGAAGACATTAACAGTGAATACACCTCAAACATCCACATCCAGTAAAAGTTGTGTTTGCAATTGTCATCAAAGTTGGCTCAGTAACATTTCTGGAAGGATTATTCAGCAGTTTCTTGTCTCCCTTATCTTAAATACTGTTGTTCTCCTTCATTCTTTAGAGCTGAAGGAGCCCATTTGTCTCTCCACTTTAAATTCTTGTGGGTTTATTGTGTTGCATGCAAATCAGCTAATAATATACACGCACTCTTTATGACCTGGGACTTACTGTAATGTGGCACTGACACTCACTTTTTATACTACTATACTACTTTATCACTAGGTGGTGCTCTCTACCAGTGGTGCAGAAATTTATAGAAGGTAGATTTCACTCAGCTGTGTTCAAGACAATTTCACTCAGCTAAAAGTAAGACTAAAAAAAATGTTAATAAGAGATATGTATGTTGTTTGTTTATTTTGATTCCCATTGGTGACAGCAGATATACCTACTCTACCTTAGGTCCACATTTGCAATACTTAAGTGAAAAGAGTTCACATAACATATAAAGACTAGCACAAATGTGTTTTTTATGCTTTTCTATCATAACGCTTGAGGTGTATCTTGTGAAACACTGCTCTACATGATGTTGTATCATCACCTCTTAGAGAAAATGCTAACGCCTGCATGAAGTAGTATAACTTGCAGAGATACATTTGGGGAATTTTTTAGATGTCTGAAGAGGTAAAATGATCGAGTAAATCAGATGTTTAAAAAAAAAAGAGTAGTGGAATGCCCTAAAAGATTACATTTGTGAAAAAGAATTTTTTTTTAAAAGAGATTTTTTTTAATGCTTTCCTATTCCCTTCATCACCTTGCAACCCTCTTAATCACTGATCTACATCATCTGGTTTTACAGAAAATGAAGTAATCAGGAACAAATGAAAGTGGGATTATTGCTTTTTCCATCATTATCACATCCTGTTTAAAAACTCCATTTCTCATCAAACGGGTTTAACTTAATATATTTGTGACTTTCAACAGAATTGGGAGTGATTAATGCTTATTAATTCCATTTACTTCATATATATAAAGACAGAACAAGTCTACATCCGTGCTCAGAGAGACTGCTTTGACATAAATGCTAACAAATCTTATGTAGCTGGATCATGTTGGGAAACTAATATTTGCTTAAGTTACATCTGAGAATGACGGGAATGTCATTTGTTCTGTTCAGCGTTTGGTTATAAACCAAAGAATTGGACAAATATAAGTTTTTAACTAATGATGCCACCAGGGGATAGATTAAGGAATCACAAATGATATTACAGTTCATCCTGAGGAGAACATGATTGTCTATTCAAATTTGTACATCAGTCCATTCAATAGTTGTTATATTATGTTAATATAACAATAATAGTAGGGTAACATTTCACTCAAAACCACAAATGTAGTGGCACTGGAGGAAAGGTCAGAGGATCACCAAAGTTTGTAGGATTCATCATCTAAGGACTATTAATGTCACAGCAATCCACCCAATAGTTGTTGAGATATTTCAGTCTGGACTGAAGCAGTGGACTGACTGACTTTGCCATCCAGAGCAATGCCACTGCTTGGCAACCTGTGTCACTTTGCTGAAATAGAAATCTGTGTGGGAAATTAGAATTAAAAACAACAAAAGACAATAAAAAAATACACTCTCTGGCAACTGACCTGCTCCCTTGTAAATGTGAAAGAAAAAAACGCTACCACACCCAGGAAATTCCAGCAGCCTTTATTTGAGCTATTATAACTGACCAACCATCTGCCTGTGTGTTTACTCTGTTTCCATGGTCACCCACAAAAGCTCATAGGCCCACCTCAGTGCCACTGAAACTATCAAAGCTCACCACGCCCCTATTAACTTATTTTGTCAAATGGATGAATGCCCGGGTTTATGAATGTTTTTGGTGCTCTTAAATGGCCATTTTTGTTTTTAGCCACTGACATCTGCGTGTCTCTAGCACACACACACACACACACACACACGAGAGAGTAAATGTTTACCTGAGCTTGCATCACCTGTGTGTTTTGAATGAGCTGCCCACCTTGCCTCGCCTTTTCCTTCACTCACTAGTGACTCAACACACACACACACACGCAAGCCTTGCTTTAGAAAGGTACCTGGAAACTGTATCCTGGTAGGTGAGCCAGAGTCTTCGTTATATGCCAATTTAATCGCAAATGTGCTTGTCTTCCTTGTATCATTTTGGCCCTAATATAAGATTACAAAACATCCTTACATTTTTCAGCAATTGTTTTTGGTTGAAGACTTCCAAAATTTTTTTTTTTTGAAACTTGTTTGACATTTTGTAATTGTAATTTTGCAATTTTCCACTCTTAGCTCTGTCCATTAAATATGAAGCTACAGCTAGAAGTTGTTAAGATGGAAACAGGGAAACAGCTGTTCCAACTCTGTATAATGTTTACAGAATCTGCTATCCGGCACCAAAGTAACACCTTATATCTTACAAAAGTGTAAAAACAATCATTTGCCCCTTCAGTGGGCGTTACCGTATATGCCAAACTATTTCACAGGTTTAAAACCTGGGGTGGACAATGTTTGATTTGGATCACAGATGGTACTATTTATATCCCTGCCCTAAACAGGTGGTATTTTGCTTTTTGGCTTTTTCCCTCTCCTTTTATTGTTATATACCTTTTTGTGCATGTAACAGGTTTGCAAAGTGAAAAAGCCCAAAGCCCAGCCCAAAGGGAGTTCCCATTTCCCACAGAGAACTCTGTTCTGAACTGCCTGAAAACGGCTCGTTTGTAGTCCAGCCGCTTCCCTTTCATCCCTGTGACGTCACAGCAAAATGCACGTCATAATGCTCGCCTAGCGGCTAGTCCCACACGCCCTCAAAAATGCTGATGGAAAAACACTCTGAGCTGCAGCACACAGTGACACACAATCCATTGACCCCCCAGGCAGTCAATGGACATAAAGTTGTTACTGTGATGTAGAGACAGAGCTCAGTTAAAACTTTATAGATGAAAGATACTTTTGTTACAGATTAATAACTCACCACTCTGAAACTCTTGCTCCAGTCTGTTTTCTTTCTTTCTTTCTTTCTTTCTTTCTTTCTTTCTTTCTTTCTTTCATTTTGGGGCACTTTTTCACCTTTATTGGACAGGAAATGGTAGAGAGAGAGAAGATGGCATGCAGCAAAGGGTGAACTACCACAGAGCTACCTATAATCTGAAAAGTATTATAGGTAGTAAGTGCACTGAACAAATTGACTGAATGTGCCAGGGTTTCCTTCAATTAAACAAAGATTAAACTAAATTAATTGTTTTTAGAGAGAAAGAAGAATGATTAAAAGTCAGCACTCAGCTTCAATCAGCAAAGTTAAAAACCACAAACCAAGCCAGAAATCTTGATCTAGTCATGGTCTGACTTTCAACAGCCACATTAAGACAATTAAAAAGTCAGCCAACTATCACTTGAAGAATATATCAAGGATTAAAAGACTTATGTCTCAGCATCTGGAAAAACTCACATTTATCTTCCGATGTCTCGAATACTGTAACTGTGCCTTTAAAGGTCTCCCTAAGAAATCAGACAGACAGCAGCTGCTGTAGTCCACACCAAGACCAAAAAAGTGAATCACCTTACTCAAGGTTGCTTTAAACTGGTTTCCTATCTGTTTATCTTAAAATACTGCTGTTGGTTTATTAAGCACTGAAAGGTTTAGGGCCAAATTTATAAAATCTTCTGCTACATTGAGAAACATCCAGACCTCTCAGGTCACGTGGGACAGGTCTGCTTTCCGTCCCCAGAGTCACAACTAAACATGGAGAAGCAGCGTTCAGTTTTTATGCTCCATATATCTGGAACTCCCAGAAAACTGCTGCAACTGCCAGTACTTTTAAATCAAGCCCGGAGACTTTTCTGTTTGCCGCTGCCCTTTATTAAATCAATATATGACCTTTGATTAATATCTTACACTGCTTATTTAAATGTCTTTTTATAGCTCCTTATGTTGTTTTTATCTTTTGTTGTGATGCCTTTTGTGTATTATGTAAGGCACTTTGAATTTGTCGAAATGTGCTATCCAAATAAACTTGCCTTGCCTTTAACGTCTGCAGGTGTGTAATGTTTGTGTAAATGATATGGAGACATCTTTTGGAGACAACATGGAGCCGACTCATTCGACTATCTGATGTATTTACTATGACGCTGAATTGTTAAAATGCTTTTCTTCTTTCATTCAAAGCAAAAATCTGATTGAAATCTCTGGGACTTGTTCCAAAGTTAGACATCATCATCCAAACACTCTTTATGGCATAAGGTATCAGTGGAGGATGGTAGAGCCAACTGAAACAATTCCAAGTAAAACATTTCTGGGAATCATGAAAATGAAGTCGGAGTTCTAAGAAAAAAGTTTCAATTGTGAGTTCACAGAATTGAAAAAAGTAGTTTAACTTCTTGACGTCTTACTATACTAACATCAGCATGTGAAGTCAGAATTAGGACTTTATTTTCAGATGTCTGATTTAAGTGACTTTGCTGCTCTTGAGGTTTCATACTTGATGGGAATCTCACTGACCTCCTGGTGGCAAGACATTTGAACTAATGCAGTGAAGCCAAGCTTTGTACTATACAAAACTGTACTTTAAATTCAAATTTTTGCCACATTTTTGGCATGGTATGTGATTATTATAACCTTTGAGTCAAATTACACATCTTTTTAAATTTGCTACATTTCTTTGTTCACAATTAGCCATAAACCTCACTGACCTGCTGTTAGTTGTTAGAATATTTATTACACTGTCAGACAGTGTGGAATAAGATGTTTTTTGTGTTGCCACTTATGGGAAAATAAAAAGGGGAATAGGAGCATGTGCATTGTCATTGCAAAATCTGCATGCATGTTCACGTGACATGGATAAATACTGTACATAAATCATAAACTGTAGTTTAGTGACACTGCCACTATCTTTGGAGATGAATATTTCTCTGGTAACCACTCCCATGCAATTCCAAGAATAGAGTGAAGTGAGACTAACCTCATATCTTCAAAATACAGTGCCATGAAAAAATGTCAGCTAGAAGTTTGTTTGGCTATTAACACTCTTCTTTTAAGGGCCAATCTAATCTAATCTAATGATGTTTTTCTTGTAGTTATGGCTTTAAAGTTTGTGTCACACTTTTCCTTTTCTTATTTATTTGCATTGCTTCTGATTTGACTTTGTGCTGCACTTTTGGAGACAGGGCCTTCTGAGTAGCTGCACTAAAACTCTGGTCTCTCTTAAGTTTCTTAAAACCCATGTTTACTCCCTTGACTACCACTGCCACTGCAATGATTCTTGACATGATTTGGATTCTACATTGATATGAATGTTTGTATGCGTGGGTGTGTGTGTGTCATGTATGCACTATGTATATGCCTGTATTCAAGTACTTACATCTGGTGATAATCTTTTTGCACAATTATATTTGCTGAACAGCACAAACACAGTGTGTTGTGCACAAACCTGTTTTTTTATAGTGCTCTATAAATACATTTGACCTATAACACACCTGTGTCTCACTGTGTTTTATGTGAAACTGTGTTTCTCTCTTTGTTCTATTCTAGGTTCCTTTGTACTGAAACATATAATTATGTTGAAGTCTTTGTTTGTATTTTTGTTAGGAGATAACATCAAGTTACCTAGACATTACCCAAAATACCTCAGACCAGACACGCCCCCACTGCTTTTCCCAGTCTGCATGTGCAAAAGTACGTTGTCTAACCATTCACAAAGCTTTAGACATCAGAGTGTTGAAAACACTGCAGTGCCATAGCAACATGGTGGTTTAATGACAGTGTACTGTAAACACCATTCAGTTTTTCTTTGAAAAAGCTGATTTATCTATCTGGAGTCAAGTGCTAAAACGCTAAATTCATTCGATGTTCTTGTTTGTCATACACACCTAAAAAGACTTTCCAGTCTGTCATACTTTTGTGTTGCTCTAATGATTCTCTGAATTCCTCTGTGATGTCAGGGAGCTTTCTGAGAGCTTCTCTCCGGGTTATTCTCGTCTGCCGAATCTGTGTTTGCCTAAAAGGCCAAGTTGTCTGAGTGAGCAGGCTGCTGAGCTATGGGATGCATCCACAGATGGGAATATAAATAAATAACACTCTCACATAACACTGAGACACTTTATTAGTGATCAAATTCCATCCCTTTTCCAGTGTGAGATGAAGAGCATTTCGCTGACCTATAACAACAGCATTGCAATAAATAAAACCAAACCAACAGAACAATCACAATCAAAGGAACTGGATGCTCAGCAGTTGCACATAACAGACATCATAACAATAGTCCAACATACAAACACTCATACAGTCGTTAGCAATAAATAATCGCACTAAATAAATTACATTCTAACTGTTTTTTCCCACAGCATATAATGAAGCAGTCTATTCACTATACTGCTTTTTCAGGCCGTCGGACTCCTCTCGTCTACTTCGTCCTGGAGTCATGCAGCTGGCTGAGGAAAGACAGAGAGAAATCAATAAATATGTAAAAATAGAAATGTATTTTTTGTAAAAGTATTTTATGTAGAATTAATATGATTTTGGAAGAAATCAATCGTTAAGGAAGTACACAGACATGCAAATCATTTATATCTGTAGATTCTGTTCTTGCACTTTTTGGTTGCTTCCTCAAAGATTGTCAGTACAAAGTAAAATCATTTATGCAGATTTTGTTTTAAGCCACTATTTATACATTTATATTTGATTATAGCACCTTACAAATGGTTCCCATGTTTGTAGAAAAATATGCAATTCAACTTTGACCTACTATACGTGCCATAGTTGAGTTGTTGGCAATATATTTTGGGTGTGTTCTCTTTTGGTTTTATCTCCAGATAATTAATAAAATGATTTAAATAATCGGGCTAAACTGCTGGCTTGTTTATAACCTGTCTAAATGTCTGACCACTCCTTTTTCACCATTGTGCTGTCAGACATCACTGTGTCAATGTTGCTGAGTTACCCTATCTTATAACTGATAGAAATAACGGCCAAATATTAAAATAAGACTCCAAGTCATGTGAAATAAAAATTAATCTTAAATACATACACAAAAAAACTATTTAGAGCCTGCAAACTGATAACCATAATGAATTCATGGTCATGCAGTCAGCGAGTGAGTGGGACCTAACCTGATCCCGTTTTTGAGCCAACAACTGACAAGTTGAAAGACACCTCTCTAGAAAGTTAAGTTCCTACAGTTATGAATCAAATATTCACTGTGTGTGAGCCAAACTTGCTTTTCTCAGGGTGGACACTGGGTGATGCGCAAGCTGTGAGGAGAATTCTGCAAGGCTGCATTGTTTGGCTCAATGCTTTCTGTATGTCTAAACAAGTGACTTCACGCATGTGTGCGTGCATGCGTTGCTCACTGTGATCTGACCACATCTAAGTGGAGTAATTAAGGTCTTACTGCAACCTAATCACGTGCACAGTCAGTGTGTCAGTACTGTTATTATTGGGACACACAGGTGAATGTGTACGATCGAGTGTGTGGTTTTTCTTTACGCTGGTATGCAATGCAGAAATGGGACATGCCGAGACACCCTAATCCAGACTAATACCTCTAGTGGGGATTCCTCTTTGCATGATGCAACAAGCTGTATTCAATAACAACAACAGGCGTACGCGGGCTCTTCTGTCACTCTCTGAGCCCACGATTTCCTGTTTGGCTTAAGGCTCACGTGAGCAGAGGCCAGACACCGCCCTCTGAGGTCTTAAGCAAGACTTTTGGAAGGAATGCATCACCAAAATATGCACCACCGGAAATGCAGGAGTTCCTGATAACATGTCTTTCTTTCAGCATCATTGCTTGATCAAATGGCATTAAACTAAGCATCGGCTTGGTCAAGGTTTGGGTTTCCTTTTTGTGTCCTAGCATGGTCGCCAAGCCCCGCTAGTACTTTTAATGTTTCAAGACGAAAGAATTAAATATGCACTTGACGGCTATATTCATGATATCTTGCTTAAACACAGGCTAAGCTGTGTGGCGCAGGAAAAGTGTAAACATTTTCATTAGTTGAAAATCACAAAAAGACATAGAAATACAGAAACAACATTTTTTCTGAATTGCAGATCTACAGTTAGCCCGAGAATTATAAGTATGACAATGAAAAATATAATATCAAACTGCTGCTTCGTTCTAACATACTGGTAACCCTGTTTAGCTGCTTGGCATACATACTTGGACAAGCAAGACTGAGTCTGGTTTTATGCTTTATTGTTTGTATTTTCAAATAGCATATTTCACTTTTAACTTTACAAGAGAAAATACTTTTTAAGGGAGGACTAACGGATGTGTTTGCCGAATGTGACGATTCCTCAAATAATGAGTTGCTAACGTTGTTTCTAGTCTCTTAGACACAGTACTAGACACAGTGGGTGTGGTCATTGTGAAACGCTTTTTTTTAAAATAGCGTAACCTGTAACCTGTGTCAGCATTAAAGTTGATTTGATGCAGTATAAACTTACAGTCAGATGTACATGTTGGTGTACACACAAGTAGGCCAAAACCTGAGGGACACTTACCTCATCATTACTTGACGCCCTCACACTACAACGTCACCGATTGGTTTCTGTAGCTTCTCCAGCTCTGTCCCAGTTCCCAGATAGGACGCCAGGAAGTTTTTATGCGACCTATAACTACAAAAGACATTCAACATGAGTATAAAAGACAGCTATTGCTCTTGTGATTATCAGATAATCACAGTAAAGCTAATTTGAAAGGCATGAAGTGTCAGTTACACGGTTTACATGGTCCTGTCTATACAAATGAAATTTAATGTGTGTTTTTGTTGTGTTCTGGAAGTGATTTCTGTGGATTACAGATCATAAAGTGCATTGATTATTAAAAATAACCTGTGTTACATTTCTATTGGTTTTCTGGGTGTTTTGATTATAAATTAAATTGTAAGTAGTTTCATTTCACCTCCCCTCTTAAGTAGTTCATCTAACTGTGGCTGTAAAGCTTTTATTGCGCTGCTGTTGGTTATTGGACTATTGACTTTGTCCCATATTCCAACAATAGCTGTAATTAGTTACATATTGATTAGGACATTTGATTACACAGTAGAAATTGCACTATTACAGCAAGTAACGCAAGTTAGGTTAACACAAAGAATGAGTAATACATACATTCTTTCATGTGACACAACTCGTGGTGAAATTGCAGATTTTACTACAAGTCTACAACAAATGTAAGAATGGATAGTGAAAGCTGCCTTAAGTCCATCTTGTCAAGGTGGTGAGCAATACCTGTATAGTATGGGTGTGTTTGGGTGTGTTAATGTGCTTTTTGATGTGTCAGTGAGTTCAAATGCCAAGAAGTGTTTCTGGGCAGGATGTGTGAATTGTAATGTGTGTTATGTTGAGATACTCCGGGGTGTGGATGGTTGCTCTCATGTTTCAATAACCTGCCTTGTAACAGTTTCAAAGAATAAAGAATAATTAGAGGGCATTTTCACTAAACCACTCGCATCACGTCTTGTCTTTTTATACTTCCAACTTTTGTGAAAAGTGATTCCAAAGCTGAAGAAAGAAGTAGAAAGAAGTAAATAACACCAATAACAATGTTTTATATTTCTTTATCATTTTGGAAACAGGGTAAATTAAAAAGGTCTTTCTTGTCACATTTTTTCATGATTCAGGCCGATAAGTTTAGAGCATCTGGTAAAAATATTACATACATGTACAAAAAAAGGAGGTAAGCTTGAGAAAATGGGAAATGTTGCTTGGGGGAACTAAGTAAATAATTAAATGGGCACAGAGACCCCGAAAAACATGAAAACTAAGGAGTTGTAAATGAGCTAGTAAAAGATAAATAGATGAGTGGAACGAGTAAAAGATTTAATACATTGAATTTTTTTCAGGGTAGTTAAAGGAAAAGTAGAAAGCTTCATATTTCTTTTTACACAATTTTAATTATTTAACTAACATAATATTAATTATTGATGTATTGATTTATATTTTTGACTAAACTTTTACTACATTTTGTCAGTCTTGGGGCTCCATATGATATCAAGTTCTTTACTCTTCCCTCTTTATCTCAGATTTTGTTGGAATTATGAAATTCCCCATGTCTAACATACTTGTTCTCACTACCTCTTCACTGCCACTGAGGTACAACAAGAAGTCCCTACCAGCACCTTTTCAGCCATCTGAAAAGTTTTTAGGAGTTTTACCACAAGATCACTCAATGGCTTCCCACCCACAAACACTGATGTTCTTTCTGAAAGCCCCTAGTGCGGCTATAAAATCAAAATGTGCGTGTGTGTGTTTGTGTGTGTTTGTGTGTGTGTGTGTGTGTGTGTGTGTGTGTGTGTGCATGGCTGTGTGCCACTTGCATACTCACTGAGCGCAGGTCATGAGCAGGATGGCAGTACAGCTGATGACTGACAGGACCACAGCAATGATCACTAAAACCGTCTGTACCAACTCCGAAATGTTGTCAGGCTGGGTTTTACCTGTCCCCAGAGTTTGGATCCCACAGCGCTCCCCATCATAACCCTTCATACATCTGCAGAGCATAGAGTTACCAGAACAAATTGATCATCCAGTGAGGAGATGTGACATCCGATACTGAACTCTAATTATTTGGATGTTTGAAAGAGATTTAAACTTGCACACGTGCAAAATTGACAGTATCTGCCTATTAGTCAAAATGAGCCAAGGCAGCTCTCATATTAATTGGTAAATTAAAATATTAATCTATGCATGTAGTCTATCTATCTATCTGATTTAATTAGTTCATTTTATCCTATTTTCAAGGTGCCTTCCACTAATCGAGGCGTTCATATTCACACACATGCAAAAATACAACAACAAAGTGAACTGATGATGTACTCACATACACACTGGCTCCTGCAGGCCCTCTATGTACTTGCAGTAACCGTGAATGCAGTAGCCCAAGTGGGTGGAGGTGCAGGGATCCTCTGTGGTGCTGTAAGTTGACGTGTAGCCGTTGGTGAAAAAAGTGTGCTCGGGGTTTAAAGGAGTCGTGCTTTTGGCCTTTTGCCTGTTCCTCTTCTTGCCTTTGCCCTTTTTTTTCTTCTTGTCATCTTTGTTGGGATGCGGCTCTGTAGAAGGCAAAATTTGAAACTGTAGCTAAGGTTTATGGTATCTTTTTAACTTTATAGACGAAAAGTTCATACAATTTATCTGTCTACCCTCTAAACCAAAGACTACTTTTAAAGAGCAGCCTGACTGGCTGTTTTTGGAAAATGACGAAACGAGAAATCTGGTGTGACCATATTTTAAATTTTCACATTCCCGCTTGGATGCCATCACCAGTTTTCACTTTTGTGACAGTAAAACAAAATTTCAAATCAAGATTTATAAGTTAAGAAATCCTCTGTCGTTGACTAAATTTGTTTTTACTATTCAATGCCAATTTAGATGGAAAGCTGTATTTTCTTCTCCTCTTATTTTTGTACACTCTATTCCTTACAGGCTAACATAAATTGCTGGATATTTTTGGGAAAATTACTAAATTACCTTTTTGATATATATTATATTTGATAATATTATATAACTGTCAACAGTCCTAAATTCCTAAAGCAAAATGATGTGCAGTGTTTCCATTCAAGATGTTTAAGTCAAGAAAATGTTCATACAATCAACAAAGGGAGTCTGAGAAATATGCATCTATGACTTTTGTTCCATAGGAAAATAAAAACCTATTGAAGGTAAAAAAAAATTGTGACATGTGAGCTTCCACCCGAATTAACAGTATTTGAAGTGGAATAAAATCAAGGTCAAGAAGAAGGGATTTTGTCTTTGTTGTCGTACCGTGGAGGCTGACATTTTCGTTGTCTCCTCCTGAAAGTTCCTCGTCTATTTCCAGCTCGTCATCGTCGCTCAGCAAACTCTGGAGGCCCTCCCCGGAGGCTGGACCCCCTGTTACTCCAGCTAGTTCACTCGAGAAAGTGGCCTCTGATTCCTGAGCACCTAGAGCACTGCAGACTGTGAAATCAAAAGGACACACAGGAGAAAAAAAAAGAATGAGTCTGAAATCTACATGAAGAAATGAAAGTGACACTCCATGTCTGCATTACAAGTCTCCAGGAAATGAACTCTTCTGCTTAAAGTGTGTTTCCTGGTTACTAGTAGTAACCTAATACCAGCAAACAAGTAACAAGTAAGTAGTAATCTAGTAACCACGAAAAACAGATAAATGCGGAATTTGATGAAATGTTAATTGTTCTTCTATGGTCACCAGGAACTTGTTAAGTTACTTTATACTGGCATTGTATTCAGAAATCTTGGCTCATATACATCTGACTCATCCATTCACCTTAAACATTGAGCTTGCAAATTAGACACATTTAGCACTGAAACCAGTACAACTAGTCCACATCCAGAACCACACTGCACCTGAACACATCTTTCATACCAAACAATAATGAATAAGAATCTATCAGTGAAGAATTTGAAACACGTTGGCCTTTGTCAGCATCTCGTGCTGTTGTACAATGACTTGACTTTTTTTTTAGAACCAGAGGTGTTGCACACAAATCATTTTCACTAAAACACCTCAATATCTCTCTCCTGCCGGACAAGCCCTCACTTGCAGAGGCATTCCTTTTCTTCTCGTGTCCCCTTCACTGTCTTCATACCTTTACATTCCTTTTCTTTCCATTTCATTCATTTACACACTCTGCACATACACACACAAACACCTACACACACAGAATATAAGTACAAGTCCAGACTTACCGAAGCACAAGAGACAGGTAAAGACGAGAGGGTTCATATCCCAGGAAGAGAGTGTTGTGTGTATGACAGGCCTGCACTAATTTGTGTGTGTCGGAGTGTGTGTTTGTCCCCTGCTGATAGAGTTTGTGCTTTGCTCTCTTTACCTCCGCTGGGCGCAGCTTTTATAGAGCAACGCCTGCCTCTCAACACCAAGGAGAAAGAAGGGTGTGTGTGTGTGTGTGTGTGTGTGTGTGTGTGTGTGTGTGTGTGTGTGTGTGTGTGTGTGTGTGTGTGTGTGTGT
>JAPMOB010231548.1:0-27773 GCA_029875015.1 Lepomis gibbosus
GTGGTTGTAGGGGGTTCTTCCGCCGATGCATTAGTAAAACGGCCGGCAGTAAAATGCATGTTGCAGACTGAATATAAGACTGTGGCAAGTGAAAGTGCGATGCGTTTTTGTACATGACATGATAAATCGGTTAGCTAGCTCACAACGATGTTTATCGGTTTGATGCTCTGACTTAACGAAGTGTGACGAGGTGTGAGGGCGTGACAGTTTTTTAACGAGGTGTGACAGTGCGCCTGCGCAAGCTTGGAGAATGACGTATGAGTTATGGAATTTACTATAGTCATACGTCACCACCCCGTTTTAACAACTAAGCAACTTTTGCAACTTTGAGCACAAAATAAAGCTATTTGTCAAAAAATATTTGGCGAACTATGTGGGTAATCAACATTGGAAGGAAGTGACTCAGAAAAATATGAAATATCATAGAAATGTCAAAATATACTGGAGGGGGGCTTTAAATACAGTGTTTACGACATATACTTTACTTGGGAGGCTGCCCAGGTATATTAACAGTTGACAAAATATATTTTGTGACACAGTTTGCGCAGAAACGCAGAGAGAGAGATGTTATCTGGTATTAATTTACAAGACCTAGAAGAGGTGGGGAAGGTGGAAATTTTACATTACGAGCGACAGTGAATGCACCACTGCAGATGTCACTCACTATGTTTGTTTCAATCCACATGCAGAGAGGGGGAGAGAGAGCGGTAGGAAGAGGCGGGGCACGCTTCTGCGATTGCAGTGATAGACTAGAGGAGTAGCTAGGGGTTTGAGAGTAGGGAAGGAGAGAAGTGAAGAGAAAGGGAGCAAGTAGTGATACTAAAATAAGGTGGAAAATGACCTAGAATTACCTACTGTCAATACTGTACGTTATACACTGCTACCCTGCCGCTCCCGCCACAGTTACACTGTCTTTATGAGAACTCAGTCCGGGGAGTGAGTGTGTCGCAGTTCTGGTCTCAGTTTCAGTACTGTTACAGCCCTTATCAAATCCTAAATCTTTTTGTTTTCAGAATAATACTTAATTTACTGTTTATTTGTGTATGTGTAAACGTACATGATTGCAGATCCAGCATTGCATCTTATTGCAATAAAAGGCTCCTTGTTTTCTCCACCAGCAGTAAGTGGGACGTCCTCAGGGTGGAAAGGCTCTGTGGATATCCTAATCTGCACTGACAGGAATGTATGCAGCACTCCTGCTGCTCTGTCCATGATGTCAAAGAAGACATATAGCGAACACAAGTCAGCTCAGACACTTCTGTCAGCAGTATAGCCTCTGTTTCTCTGTCTTTGTCACCAATTGCTTATTGCTTATGGATGTGCAGGCTCCCTCACATACACATTTAATTCATTTCAAGTGTTTAGGGGCCACAGCTGTTATTAACCACAGACGGATGAGTGACTGTGCTCTTATTGTTGTTCTTTTCATCAAGATGTGTCACTGCACACTAACTTTTAATGAGAACAGACATGTGAAGTATTGCATTTGATAATCAATATCAAATTAAAATGAGTTGATTTAGGTTTTACCATTGTTCATGCATAGATTTTCACTTTCTCCTTTATCTTTAGTCACTTAAAACAACAGTAGTTATTCTCCTTTTCTAATCAGTCATTGCGCTCTACACAATGGGGCCTACACCAGCAACTGCTTGTTCTTGTATAAAAAAAGAGAAAAAAAGAGATTAATGTTTGGTGGTAATTTAATGACAGTTCAGAAGAGCCATTATTTAACTAAGAGTCCTTTGGGTGTTTTTTCATCTCCTAGGAAGTATTTTTATATATCACCACTGATGTATAGAGAGCTATTGATTGCGGTTATGGATGGATCCATGTTCAGAGAATAGTCCTCGAAGTCAATCATCCGATAACTGTTGAACTGCAGGTCAAAATGATTTTGCCCAGTTAGAGTTTTTTAGTGCTTAGACAAGTTATCTGCCTTGCTCAAATTTTATGCTGCTGAAACCTTACCATATCAACAGTAAACCAATTCAAAGAGTATTATGTTAAAAGCATCACGGCCAGCTCTAAATGCAACAGTGGAATCTTGACGCTAGGTGTAAAATCAATGTAGCACGATGAGATTAAATGTTCATTAAAAGCATAACTTCTGCTGTGTTTGTTTTTATCTGAAAACAATCTATCTGACTCAAGTAATATGGAACAAAAACAAACACCATGGCACTTTATCTCCATCTCTCCAAAAGTAATTATACCTCACTTTATGGGGTGATTTCATATTTTATCCCCCCACTACCAACTCTGCCTATCATGCAATTGTAGCTTAACAAGAGGGTAACTATTCATCAAAGTATAAAATGCGTTTCATTAGTATATCTGCTATTTTGAGTTACACAATGGCGATAATTGTAGGACTGGATATTGTTTGAAATTCTATGATACTAGCACCAGGTTTCAGTAGACATGACAGTTTTTCAATACCCAATAGTTATACAAAGATAAACCCCCTTTTTCATTTAACAAAAGAAGTAAAGCATCTTAATTCTGAAATGTTCTCTAAAGACAAACAGCTCCACAATAACTTTTTCTAAATTAAAATTAAATAAGCATTCACAAGCATTCACTGCCACATTTCATTACTTGGCAGTTTTTAATACTTGCTGCAATGGACATATTTTGGTCCATACCAAAATGTTTTAAGTATATTTCCCAGCTTCAGTGAATACCTACAAGTTTTACCTGTGGGAATGTTTCCCATCGTCACCTTTCATAATTCTGCATAATCATTATGTGGCATGGTTCACATGGCCAACAAAATGCCGTCATTTGTCATACATCTTCCTGTTGCAGGAAGATGGTAAAGATGATGTAGCTGTAATACAGTGACACACCTCATTTCAAGTCCTCTCAGCAACAATGTGCAGAATGTTATTGATTTCAACTTTCAACTGGAATGACAATGAAAAAAACGATTCCCCCCTTTCTCATTCACCATGTCATTGTACTTTTTGATCACCTCATTGTTTTCCATCTCTGCGACTCTAGCTCTCCCTTACTGTGTTTCTCTTTTGTGATCATGAACAATAGACTATGAAGTATCACTATCTGGGCATTTAAACCATCTTTTAGCATCTGGATAAGGGGATAGGAGAGAAAGAAGCATCTGTCTTAGGGAAAGCAGTGACATTTGGAAGTAAATGTGAGTGTAGGAGTAAACGAGAATGTCTGCCGTGTCTTGCATATAGCTAATGCAAGGTATTAATATAGTTTGTCACTGTTGACTCGTCTACTTTATCAGGGTCTTAATGGGTCACATATTCAAACACATCAGTAAATGTTTCAGCTGTTATCAGCAGGACATTATACCTGCTGCATCAAGAGACTCATTACCCCAGTGAGACCAGCTTTATCTGTGATGCTGAAAGACAAAGCGAGGAAGCTTGCACTTTGTACAGTGCACTGCTAGACTGTTATTAAGAAAAGAACACACCAAAGAGAGCTCATTATCTAGCCGAGTGGCTGTTGGCTGTCTACCTTCTTGAGCCCTGCACTGGCTCTGTGGTCTGTCACATTACACATTACTGCACATACTGATGAGAGGAGAGGCTCAATAATGGTCCAGAGAAAGCGGTATTTAACGGGACAGGTTATATGGCTGGGAAAGTTTAATAACTGTCATGTGCATATTTATCTGTCTCGTCAGTTTGCAAAGACTGTAGTTCTAATATTTAAATGAATATAATATTGGGTTCTAGAAATGGCAGTGGAAAAAGTGTTTTTCAGATTGTGATACTGTCACAGGGTCTTTCTGAGAATGAGAGAAAAAGAAAGTAAAAGACAGCAGGACAGAAAATTACAATTTTGATGGAGAATGATGATTCACTTGTCATTGATGAAGTGAGGACTTTATTGAGTTGCTGTCACACTCCTTTACCATCTGTGAGTAAGTCTGGCTGAGTAGAAGCATGGCTCAATCAGCAATGTGTGGGTTTTAAGTGCAAGATCTATGTGTATTTATTTGATTTAACTGATTTATTGAGGTCAGACATTGTTAAGTGGTTGGAGAACTGAAAGTGACTTTGCGACTTTCATAGTAGACATTTGTTTCTTCACTTGAGCTGAAATCTTCTTGTGTTCTTGTGGGTCTTGAGGGAGATATATACTGTAATGTACTGTACCATACAGCTGGAAACAGCCTCAGCCTGAATCTCTTCTACACGATTCGCCTCCCCCATATGTGCTATAATTAGAATGAGGACATGAAAGATACATTTCTAGCAATTCAGTAGGCCTAAATGACAGACCTTAAGGGCTTCTCATTCTTATGTGTGTGTGTGTGTGTGTGTGTGTGTGTGTGTGTGTGTGTGTGTGTGTTCGCAAGTGTCTAAGTACTGTTTGTGTGTTCATATTTTTATGTGCTTGTTTATGTTTTGGCCGGTAGTTAAGGGTAGAAATTGGAAAGCACCACAGGGAGCAGACTGGGTTAGTACTGGGCTAGTGTTCATTATGAATTGTAAGTGTTTTTGTTTTTTTATCAGTGTGATTGCAGTAAAAAATAATGGCTCCAGCCTAACCATGTCCTGTTGTGTGTGTGTGTGTGTGTGTGTGTGTGTATTTGCATGTGCTAGTGTGTGTTTCTATGTGCATATGCAAAATACGTGAGTGTGTGTGTGTGTAGGTGTTGCGCATTGTGCTGTGCTTACATGCTTTAATACTGGAAACCTTGAAATATCTGTCTGATTGATGACTACCTATCCTGTACAGGCAAAGCTTGTTTAAAAAGCTCTGTGCTGAAAATATGCAAAATAATGGGATCACTGAGCCTGTGAAATATAATAACTCTGAGTAGGAACTGGGTTACCTTTATGCTACACTTTCTGCTGACCTTACACACTATTTTGTGTTAATCATGGAAAATAAGGGGATATGTTTTATCTCCAACATAACACAAAGTTAGTTTCTTTCTTTCTTTTTTTGTGGTTATGAAGCAACACTCTGCTAGCATCTTAATTTTTTCCTGCACAAGACCTAGATCCATACCCGATATTATCTCTGCTTTTAAGAGAGATAAAATTAGACAATACCGTTTATACCAATATAGTTTTATGCTAAGTTAATTAATTCATTTTTGCTTAAAGTCCTGCATTTGCTCCTCTCCCTCTTCGTGCAACCCTCCCCCCACTCTCCCTCTGTATCCAGCCCCCCTCTAGCTCAAAAATTCTCTAGTAACATGTAGCTGAAACTGCTGAAGACCCGGTTTATAAAGACAAAAACAACTGTTCAGTCAGTGTTTCCCACACACAGACCCAGGCGGGCCTCCCAGGTACATTGGGGGACTGATATAAGCATTTTTCTGGAAAACCCTGAGTTGTTATCTATTATGTTGCAAGTCGCGGACACTGTAGATATTTTAGAAGCAGGGACCAGGTAAAGCAACAGTGAAGTCGTTAGCTACCACTTGGGTTTGATTCTGATAGACCACGTTGTCAACATGCCTCCTCCACATGCGGCGCAGCTGCTGCTGTAAACGGAATTGCGGGTAAAAAGATCCAGAAGACGAGTTCTGTGTTTTTTTTTCAGCAACTTGGTAATATGCTACTACTAATGGAGAAAATCAACAGAGCAGACATACATAGGGAGAAAGAGGCGGGGCACACAGGTGTGTTTGCAGCAGAATGGAAGGAAAGGGAGCAGATTCTGCTCTATGAGGTGCATTTCAATTTTTTTGTTTTCATTATTAATTGAGAGTCTTTTGTCCGTGAGTTCTCCTGTTTGCAACCTTAGTTGCATTTGTTTAAGCATCCTAATGTTTCCATTCATGTTTCCAGCAAAATGTTATACAAAACATTAATTACAAGTCTGAGGCCAGAGTCACTGAAATACACACAGATTTTACTTTTAACCACATGACCCTGAGAGACAAAATCATCCTGTCAGTGTGGCTTAGCAGCATGATCTAGTGCTTAGCAAGATCATCCATCTCATTGTCAACGAACACAAAAGTTAGAGCGCATCTATCATCAGCCACGTTAAGTATTGTATCCTCGAAAAAGACACCAGGCCGCTCACCCTTGCTGATTAATAGCTGATGATTAAAACCACAAATGGATACACCAGCTTATTTGAATGACTTTGTCTGTATTATTCAGTTAGTCGACTAGATTTTGGGTCACTGCCTGTGACAGCAGTCTTTCACAGCAGTGCTGCAGTCCAGACTGTTAATGTATTTGGAAAGGTTTGAAACCAAATACAGATACTGTATTTCCTCAGGTCACACAAAATGCACCTGCATGTTTGATCTTTGCTCATTTGAATGATTTGTTTAGTGCTGTGTAGAATCACTTAACATTGGGTATTGATTAAATTATCCAGCTCTCATTATGAGATCAATGTTAGTGAATTAAAGGGCCGCATTTACTTAGAGTGCCTCATACTGTAGTTTGATTAATGTACAGTAGCAGAGCAGTTTTTTTAAAGCTCGAGCAGTTAAATTAGATTTCATATTTTTAAAAAACTGTTTACATTATGGCTTTGTGGAGCTGGTGGATCTTGGTTTTCGGCATGAAAATGAGTGAAATGGACTTACATGAATTTGTTGAAGTTAGTTGTACACTAAAAATCACAGCACACATTTCAGCACAAAATAAATGAGTCATGTTTTAGGCAAATAAGTCGCAAACCTGCCTGTCAGCTCGCACTAGTCTATTTCAGTGGATTTACCAGAAAGGGCTATTTTTGCTATTTTCGACCAATTAATTTTGGTGGCTGAGCATTCTGTGCATCCCTAATTGAGATTACATGAAAATTACTTGATTTGCAAGCTAACCATCAACATTAAGTAATTCCTCCAAGGTTTTCAACCTACAAAACCTACAGCTATTAAGATGATAAAATTCTCAGATGACAAAGGGGGACCAATAGAGGTTTAATATTGGGTAGCAGGAAATGGCATCTCTACAGAAGGAGAACTGTCATACTGTCCTTGTTAATGAGCAAAGCAGTAACAGGTAATTGTTATGCAGGAACAGCGATGCAGAACCTGGAAATTACCTGCCATGGCCATGAGAAACGAGAGTCTGGCTCCACACAGTGCCCAGGGCTAAATACAGGCTTCCTCCTCCATAAAAGGAATGCTGTCATGACATATAATCTAGGATAAGAAATCTATGACTGGTTGATGTTCCAGAAGGGCAGGTTTCTAAGCAGTTCTGTTACTTAGCAGTTTGCCCTTTAAATGTGAAATGTTAAATTTCTCCCAGTATGGTTTTCACTTATTTCAAGCAGCACTGAAGCTTACACTGCAGGGCTCTGTTTAAAGCCTTAAACAATGGCACAGCACATTCATATATTATAACTTTCAAAATACTGTCAGCCATCACCATTACCAGTAACTCAGGGGTTTAAGGATGTTTAATGACCTGATAAAAAAATTAATTCCAACACATAAAAATTTTTATTAACAGAAGGGAACTGGAAGTTCTTAAGGTACATGTGTGCTTCTTGGATGGCAAGTTTGGAAATGTAGGCCTGTTCCCTTGAACGAGGATTTGTCTTGTCCTAATTCAGTTGTTCTAAATGTTGATTATCTCATAGATCTCAAAGATCTACAGAACTAGTAAACACAGGACGTCAGGACGTCAGAGTGACTGACAACTGACAATTAAAGTCCTACCAAATCCAGCAAAATAGTGCTTTAATTTACTGTGTATGTAGGTTATTGATATAATATACCTGATATGGTCAGGTACTATTGTAATTTGGTGGGATAAGCAATCATTCATAAACACCCAAATTGTTTACTCTGTCTTTTGAGTAGCCTGTCTTTGTAATAGATTATACCCAGAAGCCTCCAGTGTCCATTTTACTGGCAATTTCACCCAGAGCCTGAGGAGCACCTTTTGTCTGAGTGGAAACTTATGGGTCATGTGTGGGTTGTGAGTGAATCCTGCGTGAAGAGCCACTAGTGCCTGTCCACATTTTGTCCTGAAAAGAAATGGAACATTATGAGTTGCGAGATGACCAGCCGGGTTTTTTGACATTTGCCACATTGCCACAGTGAGCCTGATATGCGTTTCCTCTAAATGACTTTGGGACTGTTGCTGAACACTGGAGATTCAGGAGCAAGATGTTGACTTAAAAGGCCAAAACCTATGTTTCCCTTGAGCACAAAAAATGGTGGGAGAAAAAAACAAATGTGTGTGGCTCTTTGTGAGTTTTATTGTACAGTGTAACTTTAATTAAGGTTCAGGGGAGTCAATAGAAGTAAGGCTGTTTGACTAAGTGTTTTTATGCCTTCATAACATGTCTCAAAGCTGAACTTTATCCCATCTCAAAGCTCTGGTGCCCTTCTTCTTGGACTGTAGGCAGAGTCTGTTGGTGTGCAATATCCTATTGATAATTTTCTCATATTTTTATTTACAACAACTGTCTTATTTATTGAACACTTGTTTATTTAAGATCAGCTCTCCCCTCTCTGATTCATTGTTGAAAACCCTGCACATTCACTCACAAACATGAAGGCAGCAAAGCACAAATGCAATCACATATACATGCAAATAGCCTCTTGGAGATGATGGAAGGATGTAAGGTTACCATCAATTTGCATTGCGATGTTGCACCCTGTTTATCCCATCAAAGCAGAATTTAGTTCATGGGAAACGAAATTGGTATTGACTGACATTTCAATGGATTCAGTTGGGATTCAGTCCAAAAGGTTTTTTACTGAAGTGCTGAAAGCTTGTTTCCAAATACCCAGAGCACTTTCCAGTGTAGTTCTCCAGGGATTATTTAATGTGATGTAAAGTGCTCTGATAGTTGAATCTCAGTGGATCAGTGCCACATACAACGGAACTTCTTTCTTTCCTGTATTTACATTGTGCTGCTCTTCATGTTATTTATTCACATAGACCTTTCATATATAAGTTTAGAGTTATCTTAAGTATACACAGTTTGAATCAGAATTATTGGTGAAAAAAATCTGACGTGTTTGTGCTCAGAAACCTTACATAAAATATTGTATTTTGCTGTGCAATATGACATGAACAAAAATGCAAGATTACTTGCATTGCAATCCACATACAGGCATACACCTAGCCTGATGCTATATTAGATCTCCCTCTGCCAGAATGTTTATTGGCCTCTGGGACTGGAGAGAGACTGAAAATTAGGTTGTGGTAGCTATTGTTTAGTTCTCTGTCAGCTTCAAGGAATTGTGAAACACAGAGCAGGTGCAGTGGGATGGACCTTGGCTGCCTTTCCTTTCTTTCTTCTCCTCTTCTCCATTTGTGTCACAGTGAATGTGTGGGTAGTTTGTGTCTTTGAATTATGTGGTCCTCTCCACTGAAGCCTCGGTGTGCAGAGGTAAGGGCTAAGGCTTACTGAACTCAGGGGACAAAATGGAGACGGCATCCCAAAGGATGGACCAGAGTGATGGTCATTGAACAAAATGACCTGCAGTCTGGGTGTGAGTGAGAGAGAGAGCGAGAGAGCGTGTGTGTGTGTGTGTACAGTATTTAAACTTTAATACATTTTTTCTGTGGCTGAGAATAGTGACAGAGAATAATTTAACATTTAATCCAAACTGGAGTTACAAATGAATGGAATGTTAATATATAATGCTGTGTAGGTCACCTGCCTTTTGGCTGCTCTCAGAGCCCAACACACCGTAGTTACGCATGTAAAACTGAAGCATTTACTGCAGGAAAAATACTTCTGAAACACAAGCTATAGACTCGCCATAATATTCACCGACATACTAATATATTTGGCTTGGCTCTAGTGTTTTGAATACACAATACTGTATAATCCTGATGTTTCATTGTAGACATCGCCCAACTCTAGTAGACCTCATTTGTTTACCTTCAATATACAGCTGAATGTCAGATCATCTGTGTCTTGTACTTGAGCATGAGACATTGCAGCGGTCAGCATTAGCACTAGGGCTGTGCAATATGACAAAAAATTCATATCCCGAAATAGATAATTTCATATCCCAATAATGATATATATCCAGATATAGAAATTCTTTTGTAAATTCAATGAAATATGGCATTTGCAACTGTAACTTGGGATATTTCTCTGTGGTGGGGTAAGCGATAATGAAGAAATCCAACACCATGAGACATACCATCATATAGAGTGAATATAACACAGCAAATAATGTAAATAATGTTAGGTAGGTTGTGTATTAGCAAACTGACGCTACTTGCTGTTGCAAAGCTAACATGAGAGGACGAGACAGCCCCAGCGCTACACAGTAGGTCCAGGCAGCAACACTCACAACTCTCCTGCTGCTACAGCTAGCTTCACAACAACAGCATGTCTTGGCAAACTATAAAAGTAAGCTGTATGTTCGTGGGCAAGTCATTAAACGTTATCTGACTGACATGCACATCATGGCTGGCACTGCTGGATAGTGTTGTGTGTAGTGTTACTTTGGTCAGACGAAACTACACAAAATATATACGTCCACAACCTTTTTTTTCCTCACTAAAATGAGACGAAGACCAGATGGCGACAATGTCCTTAATGTCCTGACTGTGACCATATTAACATGCAATGTTGACGACACTAAAATGTAATCCATAAAATAAAAATGTCAATAAAATCTCTTTCTTTTTGTCAGTATAATGAGGAGACAAAATATTAAAATATTTTCTCGTTCATCTGTATTTTTTCTTCCTGTGTTTTGGATGTTGGCCGCCTGGTGCGCGAGGAAAACTTTACTATACTGTGGAGGATGCAACACAATAACAACAACACAACATGCTAGGGAGAAAGATGTGCTTAGATATTTGGTCCCATTTTAAAGACAGTAAGACGGACAAAAAAACAGAGTCCCTAATTATATCGGACGGCAAGCAATGTGATAAGATTTTTGGAAAAACAATGAACTTGCGGCATGTCAAGGCTAACCACCTGGGAATTGAGATCAGTTAATGTCTCCTTTGCAATAAAAATGAGAACAAACCTAAAATTCGAATAATATCTCTACTTTGGTTAGAGCAGATTAAACAAAATGCTTATTATACTAATGAGTTAGAAAAAACTAAAATGATGATTGACTAAAACTAGACTAAAATACTTTTGATTTTCTTTTGACTAAAATTAGACTAAAATACCCAGACTTTTAGTCAACTAAAACTTGATAAAAAAATAGTACAGTGGACTAAATATGACAAAAACTAACAAGGATATTTGACACAGTATTAAGACTAAGTTTTTAAAAAGCCTTAAAAAATTAACTCTAGTTGTGTGGCTTGTCCATTATTTTTAATGCAAATTTCTTCCCTGCAACACCGGCATGTGTAGAAGAACAGACCACGGTTAGGTTAATTTCAAGTATTTGTTTACGTTGGACATTCGGTAGATGTCGAATTCTAACTTAAAACTAACCTCACCACGGTGTATAACGCCGTTCCCTCACCAAAATATTACGGTAAAGTGTGGAATTTGCGACAGCGAAATAAACAATAAAGCATAATTGTAAACAAGTCATGAGTTTAAATATGCAACCCTAGTCTTTAACGGCTTGCCGTTCTTTCTGTACATTAACAGTTTTAACTTGGCAGCCTGTTTGTCTATTTTATCTGGTTGCTTGTTTTGTACTGTCACTCACTTAAAGAGCTTGTACATTTCTGCGAATCCATTTCAAACCTTGTTGCTCCCTATTATTCTGTGTGTCGGTTAGTGGTACTGTACAACATACACACAACCAATAGTGACATTCTGAAAAAGTAATAAAGATTTTATGTATGTGCAACAGAAAAAATAAACATGTACTGGCATTGAGTGTGGGCACAGTCGGTCTGGGGATTTCCATCTTATTCTTAATCGCTCTGTGTGATGAAGTGACCCGACTCGACATTGTGTTGCTCTGTGTGTCTCTGTGTCACTGTGTGTTAGTCACGTTCATAGACAAAAGGGCTTGACATTACATGGTCAGACCCCAGCAACTTTTGCCCGATCCCATTGGTTGAGTCCACACACACATACAGAGTTCAATTACATTGACTTACATGCACTGTTGATCCCAGGTTTATCCCATCCAAACACACAGCTTTAAATCTCTCTGTCCCCGAATGTTCACATTAGATTTCTCCTGATATTTTTCGAGCTGGTGCACCTGTTACCTAACAGATTACATTTTGGTTCGTTTTTCCCTTACCCTCTGTTTTCTTTGACAGCAAGTGCTGTGAAGCTAAAATTGTTTTGGGGTTGATTGTTTGCCAAGCTTTAAACATCACCACATTTCTGGCCCACCTGCTGTGGTTTTAAATTCTGCTGTGTGTACATAAACATTTTGATATGCATAATGATCATAGGTTTTGGGTTGCCGTTTACGTTTCATGATGTAATACAAATGTCTCCTATCTTTGCTGTGAATGCCAGTTCATTTGATAGTTATGCATGACCAACACAGATTATGATATTAGTCATTTCTGAGGGCAGCACATGATATTCACTCTAATGCAGTGGGAATACATTGACCACAGTGTAATTATACTCACCATTATTAACTTGGTGACTACATGCACGACTGTCCCTACAGAATGGTGGAACAATACTGCACCATCATCTTCCATTCCCATACCATCATGCCACTACCTAAAACAGGGCGTGGAATGCATGTTCTGTTATATATCTCATTTTTGGATTGAGTTATCCAACCCTCACTGTTAGTACAGGGATTTTTTAGAAGCAATAGTTTATGTTTTAGGCCAGTCAGACATTATTCTGAAGGGAAACAATGTTAACAATTACAGAAAATGTTTCAGGACAGGATTGCCTCATTAGGAAGTGTGCGTTTCGATGATAATAATAGGAAGTCTCATTGTAGATTTTTGTCCTTTTTTCCATTTGCATCCTTACCCTGTTTTTAGCTACTTGGAGATCTTTCTGCTCTTCTGTGGTGGGAGTTGATGCTCTTACACTAGCCTTGGAAGTCTTTTAGTAGCCTCCCAGTGGCCCACCAGCATTTTTCTGCTCTTTTATAGTTATTCTTAGCCTCATCTCAGAGTACGATAGCTGGGGAGACATGACAGGAGTGCCCACGCACGGGTTGTCTAATGGGGAGGAGAAAGAAGTGATGATGGGAGAATAAGATGAGCAAGAGATGGAGAAAGAAAGTAAGCTGTAGTGGAAATCAGAGCATTGCATCTTTCATCATTTGGTTTGCTAATGGGCCTCTAGCTCAAAGGGGAACCACGATGAGACCCAGTGGAGGCCGCCTGTCAAAGTGCAGTACAGCACCGACCTCAGGGCTACAGCTTGACATGAAAAGCCACCGACATGACCCCTTCCAAGAGACACTCAGAAGCTTCCCAAGAAGGGTTGCATGCTTACTATGATTATTTGTCTGCCTACACAGTAAACGTATTATGTAATACACAAATATTAACTTCAGCATGCATAATTTCTCTGTTTACGAATAGTCTGTTCTTTAGACTTACTTGCGCTACTTAATGTCATTTATTCAGAGCATTGTGATGCTGCAGCAAAAATCTTCTGACTCAGTCCAACATTTCAAGTTATGTGTCTTTTTAATATAAAAATTAAGCATTTGTCATTCAAAATCTATTAAGATGTTGACTATTTTGCAATAGCAGCTATCTAATTTTGGAACTAGAGTCCAGTCTTTCATCTGCACTTGCTGATTATGCATTTGGGATGCAAACATTATCAGGTCCTTTAAATAGTCTGGTTTGTGTTCATTTCTTTTTTTAATAACACAAATGTGTCTGTCATATGTATGTACTGTAGGTTTTCTTTTCTCCCCTTTCCTCATGCAGATGTATCATGTTTTTCACTTGCCCTTTTTTGTCTCTTTCCACTTTTGTCCACAAACAAATTATAATGCTGAAATAATTTGGACTGTACTGGTATACCTGTATAACTTCTGTAACTTACTCTCTCTACAGGGCATTAACATAGTTGGGCCCAGTAATGCAGAGCCACAGCCTCGACCTCCTAGTCCAGCCATGTACCAGCTGGATATCGTCCTGAAGAAAGGGAACAACCTGGCCATCCGAGATCGAACAGGTAGGAGCTCTGTTCATTCTTCCTGTTACCTCAACAGCAATGAGGTTTATTTAGAGGGACAAGGTGAACAGCTTTATTAAGACTCCATATAGCCCACCAAATAAAACCTACTCTATCCTGGTTTCTGTCCACCTCTTTCAATTGTTTTGTCCCTGGCAGGTGCAGTGCAGCACCCAGAATGCTACCGGCATAAGTGAAACTGTTATTGTATCTTCTATTCATCTGCTTTCTGTAGGGATTTCCCCCTTTTTATATAGACATTTTTCTGTCAATGTAATATTTCTCTCTGCTTTATTGTTTCCCCTCTTTTCACCTCTGTCTTTTTTCTCACATTTTGCTCTCTTTCATCTTGCTCTTATCTCTCCTCCCATGTAGGGTTTTATTAAATCACACATCATATCCTCACAGCTCACTCTATCATCCATGTGTGAAATAAGATTAAAATTACTAGGAATGATGCCACACATTTCCTGTGCATCTAGACACGACAAGAATTTAGCTTTGGATTACGCTTGAACATTGTCACATTTGGAGCCAAGACGGTTGATACGAGTATGGCTAGTATGGTTGCTTTTTGTGTAAATCATAGGGCATAAGTTTTGCCCTTTACCACCTGGTTGACAGGAAGTCTGATCAATTAGTAATAAGTTAGTAAGTAAGTATTTAATTTAAAGAGATTATAATTTTTGGCTTTTTCCGTTCCTTTTTTCTGTTATACAGATCCTCTTTGTGCATGTAATAGGTTTCCAAAGTAAAAAAAATTCCACCCCCAAAGTAGTTACCATCTCCCACAGAAAACACTGCTCCTGAACTGCCTGAAAACAGCTCAATTGTAGTCCAACCTTTACTTCCATAACCTATCTAAACTCACCACTCTGAAACTCTTGCTTCAGTGTAAGTTGCAAAGGTGGTTCAGGAGCATGTACAGCTGAACCGAAGCCATGGTTACCGGCAGATCAGGACTTACCCTACACTGCTTCTGATTGGCTAAGAGTCCTTAACTATATCAAATAGAAGTGAGATGCTTCACTCTGTAGCTAAAACGGAATGGTCAACACACAGGGTTAAAAGAGGTGCTGCAGCAATGTGCAGTATGACAAAAATAATATTCTGGTAAAACTCCTAAATAACATTATGAACCTGAATATGAGGATAATATGACCACTATACTATGTAAATACAATACACTAGGGTTTTTTCAGAGTCTGAGACGGCAGGCTTCCCCTCAGATAAAGCTTATAAATCGGCACCCACCGTCCACATCTTCAGTTTACTTGGTAAGTTTGGCTCAATTCCTGGATGCCTATGGGATCGTGATTTTATTATTTGATCCCAAAGACACTCAATATTTCCGTCAAAATAGCCTAAGATTGCTGTTAGAGAACTTCTTTCTACACCAAATAGCTTTAAAAATAAAAATAGCTTTCTTATTTTAAATCACTGCACTAAACAGCATTTTTCTGCTTCTCTGGAGCTGGAGAGTGATTGTTTTGACAAGTGTGGGACAGATAGCATACTGGCCACTATGGGTCTGAACACAGCCCTTATACTTTGTTTCAGCAGGTTATGTGTGGCATAGTAGATCAGCCAACCAACAAAACAAGCAAGGCCAGAGATTTTCTTATAAACTCTCACAGACAGTGATTTGGATAGTGACAGATCCCGAGGCCTCATTAGCGGTTGTAGCAGTCACCATGACGACCGATCCGAATGAGGTGCCCTTCTCTCCCGTACATTTTGCCTGACTACCTGTCTACCTGAATAATGAGCAGTGAGGTGCAGAGCTCACATTTCCTGTCCTGAGCCTATCAAGATAGCTCATTATAGAGAGAGGGAGCGTGAGGAACATTCACATAGAAATACAGTTTAACAATTTTAATATGAGGAATAATGTCTTAATAGCAATCAGTGCTGTAACACAATGTTGTGTCACACAATGCTCAGAGAGGGCTTCTTCTAAATGTTGATATACTGTATACAGCAGTGGATGCATTATCTTGCCATGTAGTTCTGTCAGGTGCAGAACAGCTTGATTGTGAAATAAAAGCAGTTTGCTGGGAGAGGCAATTTAGTTCTGGTACCTTTTGATTCACTAAAATATCTGACATGAATTATAAATGATACAAATACTTTTCAGTTTTGTTTCCAAAACATTTTGAGGCAAGTACTGTGAACTGAGTCTAGTAACCCTTAAATAAAACCCCTCCTTTACAGATCTTTACAGACATTTTGAGGCAACATCTTTTTAGAAGTACCTCAGCAAAATGACATTTCATATTCTCTGGATACTTATATCCAGTGAACTTGGAACTAAAACTATAAATAACTAAGCTGAAAGCAATACTTCAACATGCAGACAGGCAAGCTAATCGCTTCATTACAACATTTCCTAAACTAGTCAAACCAAGATACCCGAAACAAAACCCAGAGATGACGGGCATCTAGTTCCACATTAACTTATTGTCTTCTTCTTCGCTGAAGTTTCAACTAGTGAAAGGAACCTTTTTGTTTCTAAGCGGGGGAACAAGGGCAAAGGATCAACTTAAGTTGAAAAGGAACAGCTCTCACAGCCAATTAAAGGATGTGTAGCTATAACAAAATGTTCTCAGTTTGTGTAGACGACAAAGTGAATACAAATAATGTGCTTTAAGGAGGCTGACAGTGGAGAATCAGTAATGGCAACAAAACTTTGGAAATTAGAATGAGAATTGGGCCCGACCCTTCTATTCACAGAAGCACTCACTTTTTAAAAAAAAAGATAATTTAACAGGGCTGAAGTTTCTTTATTTCTATAATAATAATAATAAAAGCATTTCAGTTTTTTAAATTATTTTGGCGATGAACAGTCACTTCAAGCAGAACCTTCACTATCTTCAACCTCACATTGTAATTTTAAACATCATCTTGTATTTGTGGCCAGGATTCTTTCCATAATGCACTTAGACCAACCAGCCTTTCCCATGTCACATTACCAAATTTGAGTCATTTGGGGATTTCCTCCTCAGTTTAAAGGAAGACAGTGGCCAGAAGCAAACATTTCATCTTGAACCAAATGCTCCACCAATGTGCATGTTTTCAGACTCAGATATGACACCTGCTTTCGAACAGTTTACAAAGACCGTGTGTTGTTCCTATCTGACTTTTTGAGATCTTTATGGTCACTTTCTATAACCATTGACATCATAAAAAAACAGGTTTACATGTACATAGCTCGCCCTCAAGCACTGTATTGTAGTCGATTTCATTACTTATGAAATATTAGCCTCTCTTTACTGGCGGCAGAAAGGCCAGTGCTCTAGTTTTCAAGAGCAACCTCGGTCCTCATAAAGCATTTTGAGGTCTCTCACACTTTTGCACTCGTGCATTTCCGCTGAGCATGCAGGTGCTGTCAGTTTAAGTCTGTGAGGGTTCAGTGCTTAGGGCAGAGGGTGGACATTGAATTTGGGCCAGGGACAAAGTGCAGGCATTGACATGACATACTGGAAGACTAATTTATAATTTTAGAAATATCTATGTGTAGTTTACCTACAGTAGCTTTTATTCAGTGAGAACACTGATAATCACACTTTGCATATTCAGTTGCTTCTACATGAACAGTATTCTTTGTCTTCCCTTACATCCTTATCAGTTATCTTTGAGTTAAAATTGAAAGTGTTTTAGTGCTGTTTGTCTTCATATGATACATGTTGGGTGTTATCTAGCTGAACCATCACAGTACACAGCCGTCCAAGCAATGATTTTCCTCATCCTCACCAGACAGTGCAAAGCTGCCTGATAGGAATAAGGAGATGCCCCTGTCTCACTTGTCTGGTATTAACCAAACAAGAGCTATTTGGGAGCTTTTGAGATGCAACCACAATAACTTGCTGGCATTGTCATTAATCTCTCAGCCTGTACAGAGTCAAACCGTTTCACAATTTATTGTCAGGAGAGATGGCCAATACTGAAATGGTTTATTATTAATAAAACAAAATATTGGATATGGATGAATTAAGTAGACATGAAATGTCACAGTTGTTATAACAAGGTACTGCTTGTACAGAAGAAGTGTCTAACCTGATGATGTGGTTGTCCTTCTAATCCTGTTGCTGTTCCTTTAAACCTGCCTTTGATAATATTGTATTGAATTTAAACTGCGGGAAGAGTGACATTAAAAGCACTGAATAAGGAACGGTGATAGCCACTTGATGATTTATGTAACTACTAATAAAGCAGTCTTTGAGTAACTACTTTTTCTTTCTATGCTGCATTGTTCCACTCCAGCAAATGGCTTTACATTTCACCTTATCCTAAATGGGCCTGTTGTCTCCCCCAGAGCACCTCATATGATGAGCTGCTAATGAGAAGCTTTGTAGGTGATCTCAGATGAAAACACACTGCCCTATGTACTAACCCTAGTTCCCTGTGGGTGAGGTACAACAAGGTGAAGCTTATCTATTGTTCAAGACCTGACATGGCAGCCTCTATTCCTGTCTTATAATACGTTTTGCGTGTGTGTGTGTGTGTCTGAGAGAGGGAGAGACAGAGGATGTAGAGGATGCAAATTCCTTCCTTCCTTCCTTCCAAATTCCTTTTGACTTAAATCTACACTTTTAGAGAAAACAGCATGTCAATTCATTGCTGTTTACAAACCAATCTCAAAGTCTTGGATGTTAAACTCGCTCAGTATTACAAGAAAATAACATAAAAAAAATAAAAAATCTGGTCATAGTGGAGATTGACTCTTGGTGCGGCTTGCTTATGCGTTTTAAAGGCCTCCCCAGGTGCTACTACAAAATCAACACATAAGTAGCTACTGACATTACAGCTACAGTATCTGTAAACCAAGTATCGGCTAGATCTTTACATAAATTGAAATGCCTTTCAAGCAATCAGAGAGGATGAAACCACAAAGTTAATGTCCACTTTGATGGTGAGTGTAATGCTCATCTCCTCAGTAGTGAGACTGTGTCTAATCTGAAACTAATAGCTTCGACTTGGAATAAATTTACCAGCAGATGTTGGTAGATGGTGTTTTTTTATTCCACTTTTTTCACAGCACCTTTTTTTAAGATTCAGTTTTATAAAGATAAATAATTCCAGCTACTTAATGATGTGATGTTTAATGAGCTCAGTAAATAATGATATGCAAAAATTAGCAATTAATCTCTGACACTAAAGACTGGTGAAGATGGATTCGTCAGTGCTAAATATGACCCTTTAATCTGATGTGTGTGTGTGACTGAGTAATTTTTGTGTTTGGTGTAAGCCAGGAGGGGATCATGCATTTGTGCGTGTGTGTATCTGTCTGCAGCTAATCTCGCATACTACTACATCCATCAGCCTTTTTTGTGCACATATGACTGTATGCTGGGGGGGGTAACCCTCTACAAAGTAACAAGTTATAGTACTCGGATTGCTTATTTGTTGTAACGAGTAATGTAACTATTTTTGAATCAGAATTAGAAATACTTGGAAGTAACTAACTAAACACTGACCTGGTTAACTGATTGCTTATACCAGCTGTTGGTGGAGATCTGCACTCTATTGAGTTTACTCTTCTAATTATTTTTGTAAGACATTATGTGTCAAACTGCTTTTAAAGCTGACTGTTGAATGACGCTTTGGGTTACCTGTGCTGATATCCATCCCTGTAAGCTGTGAAACTGGGGGGAGTAGACTCCTGATGCACATTTCTCACAACAGACATTACCTTCTTTATAACTTCTTATATTGTGTACAACATTGCTATTATAAACTAATTTGTTTTTAAGATCAACCATCTCATTTGGAGTGGTAATGGAATTTTTGGATCTAAATGATGATCAAGTGATTCTTGCTATATTTTTAAAATATTTATCAGACTGAGGTGATTTTTCTTCTAAAATGTAATCAGATTTTTTTATTAACAGGCATGTGTCTATGGTTAACTCTGGAAAATACTGACATAATTAAAATGTACCATATGTTGTGGGTGTATCTTATTATCAGTTGTATTTCACCTCATCTTCTTTTACCCACTCGCTGTTATGCCTCAGCTTCTTGATTTCTCTCACCTTACAGCTTGTTCTTCTGTTTTTTCCTTCATGTTACCCTCCATTCATCCCTGATTTGTTTGTTTAGCCACATAAAATACCCGATTTTAGAAAATCGCTTTAAATGGGTTGGGGTTATCTGCTTTTTGGATTGTCAAATCTGTAGTGAATTAGCAGATGAATCAAACAGATGACAGACTAACAATAGGTGCATAAGTGGCCTAAATAGGAGACTTTGGGCCATTCAGACTTTTAGACAAATATATACATGTGAATGAGGCTCCTCATAAACATGTTTCTCCAGAATTAAAATGTAAAAGAATTTTGTGAAGAATTGTTAAATTAACTGTAATTTGCCTTTAAACTAGTGCAACCTATATTACTATGTAAATATATGTTGTGTTCAGCAATAGCCTGATTCCTAGCCCTTACACATCCTTACTAGAAACTACTGTAATTTGTCCATGTGAGACTAAGTAATGACTAACTAGATGATTCGTTTGCTCTGTTATTTTCATTTCCTGGCACTTTTTGTGTTCATCATACTGTACAGTCTCTGTAAAGTACAGCTAAAACCAATGAGACTACAGCGAGGCTAATTATCTTGTCTGTGGTACAACTGTTTTTTTAAGATTTGAAAACAGTGAGAGAGCCGGAGCTTGACACTACTGTTGGCATGTTGTCTCTTGTTTTATTTCAAGTCCCCTTTCATTGCTTTCTCACCTCCCATTTTGTTCTCCCACATGCAGTGCAATTGTCTGCTCATTCAACTCAGCTGTATTAAGCAAAATATCTTACTGTTGTGGTATCGCTCACTTTGCATTTTAGTTGCACACTAGTAAAGGTTCATTGTGGGTAAATGTCAACAAAGGACAGGAAAAGAAACTCCTCATCATAAAGCTGTAAGAGGCAGAGGCATGCATGTGTGTAATTGTGTGTAACTGTAATGAGGCAGCCTCTCAACCCATCTGTCAGCATCCCATGATGGAGTTTCTTGTCTTTACAGCCTTACCCAATACATCCTCTTGAGAAGATTGCATTCTGGGTATTGGGAAACACCAGATCTGCAACCATCCATCAGTCCCGACACTACACTTAGGCCAGGAAAATCACACACACACAATCACTCACATTTGCAGCCTCACAGAGCGCCTTCAATCTGAAAAGGCCACTCCAAGTTTGTAGCTCGAGCATGACTGAGGGTTTTATGGGCAGCTTTACTACATTTTTCTCCTCTCCTGTTCTCACACCAGTGAACTTTCTATGGTGTGGTTCAAAATAATAGCCTTTTTGACAGGCAACCTAATGGCCAGCCCTGAATAGTTAAAATGTTAATCAGTGAAGCAGTGAGTGCCAAGAGTTTTGACATTTCTGGATTAGCCAAATCATTTCAAGGTTAATACTGAGGTTATAATATGATGCTACTGTTATTATTATTAGTTAAAAGACAAAATTGAATATAACTAATAGTCGATGACTTCTTTCCCAGGGTGAGGCAAATTCTGTATGTCTTTTTGATGTCCGCTTGAGCGAGTTCTACACTGCTTCAGTTGTGCATACAAATATAAATGTTTAAGCAATATGTGCGTGCTACACTTTGGTCAGTTAGATTCTCCGTGAAAACCATGTGCACAAAAGTAAGATTTGTTCAGATTTACTGGTGTGGAATATTAAACCAACATGGTATGGTAAACACAAGAGACTAAATAACAAAATGTGTTATTTTTTAAATGTCTCGGTAAAAAACTCTGTGTTACTCTGTATGCTGTACACAACCTGCGGGATTCCTACACTCTTTATTGAGACTTTTTAAGAAAGATATTTTTGGGCTTTTTTGCTTTTATTTCATGATAGTATAGCTCAAGACAGGAACTATGGATTGCTGTTTTTACAGCAGCAGGTGCGCCGCGTGTGGAGGATTGTTAATGATGTAGCCTATCAAAACCAGTGTAGTACTGAATAACATCTGCACACTTAGGTGTGTGTATGTGTGAAACTGTGGTGAAAAGAGAACTGAAGTGAAAACCAAGGTGAGCAGATTCAAGTGGGTGGTGGAGAGTGAAGTAGAATCAAAATGGTTAAATAAGCAATAACTGACTAGAAATTACCCCTGACATGTTCTTGCTCCATATGCCATTTTGTCAAACCAGTGTATAAACAAACAATATCTTGTATTGCTGATCACTTATTGTACATTATTGTACACAAACTGAACCTTCAAGTACAAACTGTGTTTTCTATTATTACCTGTGGCAGTCTTAATTTTGGTGAGCTGAAACATCACTGATTTCACATTGACATTATTCATTCTTGATGTTTTTTAATGCCATCAGCAGACAGTTTGTCATCCATATTATGTTGTAATACTCAAAATATAATCAGTAAGTCTTAGAGCTTCAATACATAACTCTAGAGCAAATCATATCTCATCAGAGCTGTTTTTTATCTAATGCTCAGTTGGATTTAGTGTGTGTGGTATTGGTACTGGTATCGGTCACATTTTCATGCATATGAGATGTGTATTCTGAGAAAGACTGACATGTCTGTTTTTGTATTTTTGACTATTTAACAGTCATTTTAAAGGAACATACCACTTAGGCTGTTACTACAGTAGCCTACTGTAATTTCCAAAACAGTGAGTTGATCTTTTGTCTCATGGAGCATGATACTTATTTTTAGAACATCCTCTGTAGAAATGTAATTACCTGCCCATATATTATCAGTTAATAATTCAGGACCGTTTGTCTGCCCTGTACTGACACAGAAAGCTATTGATCATGAATGTGTAATGAGTATCTAAAGATTGATGATGAAAATGGGGAAGCAGAATAATTGATTGGTCCACACATCATAGTGAAGGCATATGACAGAAAAGAGCTTTTTATTTTAGAAATGTTCAGTTAATCATGACCCTGCTCCACCTTTTCAACCTGCAGTCACTAACAAGCACCTTTCCTTCACTAATTAAAAAATCCTGGACCCAAGATAGTGTATCAAGTGTTGTAGACTGGTTTTTGATAAGGTTTAAAATGACCATGTCCTCAAGTGTCTGCTGTCCCTCCTAGATCAACAGGAGTCACACTTTTGTTTTTCCAAAATTTCTTATATAAACCAAATCCATTAGGCGTGTGATGAGACACTTGGCAGATAAGATGATACACGATATTAGGTTTACAAGAACAAGACAAGATTTTTACAATATTTTAAATAAGTCTTCAATGCCAAATTATGTGAAAATGTTTAAATCAGTCTCTTTCTTGTTATTCTGTTGAAAAAGGGTGCTAATGTGCCGCTGTCATTGCATCTGCGGTCACAGCAAGTACGGTCATGAATGTTTTCAGGAGGAGAAGTGATGAGGGCTATTTTTATTATTATATTACTATATATTTGAGTCAAGTGTTATACCTGACAAATGACCAACTCACCATGATCACAAATACTCCATTGTTTGTTGTACTTGGTAGACCCCCTCTTAGCTGATTGTTTTGTTTTGTGGTGCTGCAGTATTTTAAACAGGGAAGTTGCAGATCACCCTCTGGTGGGCAAACTATGTAACAACCATGAGTGAAAGCTCTGTCTCTCCCTAATCGTCATTAATTGGCTGTTATAAATGCTGATACCGATTTTAAATACAGTTAGCTCATATTGGCCGATAAATTGGTCGGGCTGTAGTGGTAACGACCAAATACATCAGTTCTTTGCACTCACAAGCTCGTGTGTAAGTGTGTGAGGAGGATTGTGAGTTTGTATTGAAAAATGAGAGCGGAATTAGTGGTGCTTTTGTCAGTGGAGTAACCACTTCTGTGCGTGAGAGTGCATCTGTGTGCAATAAGTGCCTCAACACATGAATTACACATGCACAGGCACTCTGTTATTGCTCCGGGGTTAGTCTGGAGCATTTGGGGGCATACTTGCACGCCCTTTGGCTGTTGGTTACTCCCAGAGCAACACAAGCATTTAAATGAAAGCATTAGACTTTGATTAACTTTACTGCATTTTTGGCCAGCTCCTGTAATGACTTCATGCTTCAATTGCTAGAACTGATCATTTTGAAGTATTCATTCCTAATAAACTCAATCCTAAATGGACTTGTACCTGACTTGACTGCATATTATTTAAAAACCCTCCAAAAGATCACTTAGCAAAAGTGCATAAGTCTTTGAAAAGTTCATTTTCAAAAGAGAACATTTTACAAATAATATTATAGTTCACAAATAAAGAGAAAAGATTTTTAGAATAAAAAGATAGAATGGGCAATCCCACATATATTAATACTACATACTATTCTACAGTACTACATTTATATATTGCTATTGTTATATCTACCCTTAATGTGGAGTGTATTGAAAAGTAACAAACAACCCATTTATAGTGGTTGGAGTCTCTACATTCTCTTTATTAAGAAATGTTTGTCTGGTCATTTAACAATGTCAAATGGTGTCTTCTTGCATTACTTAATTTCCATTTATGTTACCTGGTCTGTCAATTACATTTTCTCTGCACACCAAAACAACAAACTGAAGAGTTACTAAAACAAATGAATGTTTTTTTAAGATCAGACCGAATTGGGTAAATGAGTAGCACAAGTGGATTTAGTCTACTGTGTATCAATAAAAGTAAAAGCTAATGCAGGTCAAAGACAAACTTTAGAAAAGTGTGTGTGGTGTGAAAGGATTCACATTGCCTCCCATGGCTGGTATGATATGAATGGGGCAGAAGTGTCTGTACCTTATCGTAAACACAAACACACTCAGCAGTTTAATACTTGCCCAAGATGTCTGCGGTACTGTTTAAGTTTCAATAGCCTGTACAAAAGACTATTGCTCAAGGAGGGACGCAATTCCGCCCTTTATGGTAGGTATAATATTAAAGTGTTATCTTTTTACGCACTGCTGGCCCGCAAGCATATAAGTTACCAAAGTCAATCTACCTGACCGTCATACCGTCATAGCCCACCGGCAGCCTGGTGGAACTACTTTTTGTATTCATAAGGAAATGTCTGTTGATGAAATAAAACAAAGTCAAATTGTAGTGCGTCTGTTATCCTACTTTCTTTATGCCACACTTGGTAACCGTTTTATAAAAGCAATACCTCACTTCAGGCTGTGATATACGCTTATTATATCACAGTGAAGGCGGTTGCCGAACAACGCCCCTTAACTGTGATATATGTGATATAATAAGCGTATACCACGGGCTGTCGTGAACTATTGCTTAATTAGCGCATGCTTCATAAAAATATGATAATGTATATAACAACATTTGTGATGTGGGAATACACTTGTAGGCCTGTTTGTGTTCAAACCTTTTGACCCAAACATCTTGGACTGGTGAAACATAGTTGATCGCTTTGGTTAATTCATGAGTGTAATAGAGAATATCAGGAATTAGTTAATGTTTAATGTGTTGTATGTATTAGCATGCTAGTAGTTAGTATTACTTTGCAATGTAGAGTCTTCTGCTGCTAGCTATCCAAAATCATTTGCTTGTACAAATTTGTCTTGCATTGTCAAGGTTTAAAGGTGTCTTGGGTGTATAACATGTAGATGCTGCTGTTACTTTTTACCTTTTGTTCACAATCACACAAGGTGTCACAAGGGAAGCAAGCTGAAGGATCCGCACTCTGTTTCTTAATCAGAATTTAAAATGTTTCTTTGCTTAAATTCTAACAAATATTGTGTTTGTGTTAACCCTTGTATTGAATGACTATCAAGCGGTGATAGAAGATTTTGGTAGAGGGCTTTGGTTTACATTTGGATCACAGATTGTGTTTTTAAGCATACTGTTGTTGCCTTCTCAGGTGTCTGGCAGGGCACTTTGGCTTACTGGCAGACTGAGATAATGAACAGTGTTTTTATGACCACTGCCTATTAAGTGTTCTGTAGAGATAAGTGTGTGGTGGATTATGTTTTCAACTGCCTGTCAGGAAGATGGAGAGCAGCTATCAAAAACAAATCTATCAGGGGCTTTTAGATCTGCCTATGTGCCACACCCAAGGCAATTTTACCTGCTGAGTGCACCGCTGTGTCTTCTCACAAGACATTTTTTTCTACTCCCAGCTACTATTACAGTGTTTAGTGGTTGGTTTTGATAGCATCGTAGAAGATTAATAGATTTACACTTTGATATGAACCTCTCAGTATTTCTTTGTGTCCTTTGCAATTTCTCACGCATCTACTCACCCAGCAGTCTGTGTGCCCAGGGGGTTGCTCCAAAAGAGGAGGATTAGGAAGTTAACTATGTCTTACATGTCAAAATTCAGGGAAATCCTGATTTTTTTGGCTCAAAGAACCCCCCACCCCGCATTTCTCAAAAGTGAGCTTGTGTGTGTGTTTTTTGATGTCTGATCAATAAAAACATCTTTAGTTGTAAGCTTGTTTAAAGATACAGTAAGATACATTTTATTGCAGTTCACACAATTGTTTCTTGACCGGCTGGCCGGTTAGCGGTGTTTTTGACTTTTCAGAAATCCCCACGAAATCCCCACGTACAAAGCTAAAAGAGCACATGTGAATTGCAGGATGTGGTATGTTGACTCTCTGAAAGCTCAGTGTTGAATTCCAGCAAGGTGTATTCAGAAAGTCTTTTCTAACTTTGCAAAACTGCACTGCAGGTGTTTACTTTGACAGAAAAATGCTTGTTGTCAATGGCTTCACTTCAGGACCTGCAGCACTTATTTACAGGGAGTGACACATGTGCGCCTTATACCCGGTGCCCCCTTACTCAGCACTTCCATTTCACAGCCTTCTGCCTTTAAGGTGGACAAGCATCCAGAGTGCACCAATCCATCGAACCTACTGTCCTGAACCCCAACAGGTTCAGTCATTCTCTCCAACCATTATTCATTCTTCTAAAGCATATTGATCTTAAAGTATAATACCCATTGCCTATTGACGCGTCCACCCACCAGCCCGTATGTGGGACATACAATCTCTTTCTTTCTTTATGGACTTGCCTCCAACTATGGGAAATATTTTAAAGCGTGCTGTAAGTGTCATATATGCCTATGGTGGGTGATTTTCAAGAAAGCACCTCTGCAATCACTCCTCTGTGCTGTACCCATGCTCACTCATATTCAGCCACCACCCACGTATACCACCAACCTTTTCCATTTCATACTTCTCAGCCTGTGTGTGTTTATGGCACCATAAAACTGGCACTGTGGAATGCACAGACTCTGAGCCACTGATGTGTGTCTGGGGAATATTGACCCGGTGGGACACAGAGAAAGAGATTCCCTACAGTGTTAGAGCTTAGTAACCTCCTTTGCTTCTATGATACGGTATGGGACCAGTTATCTTTAGTCTTGTCTTTAGATAGTTAATACAGTGTATTTGACTTCTTTTACAAGGAAATAGATTCCTCCTTTTTTTATTCATGCTTCTATTTAGATTTTTTTGTATTTACTATAAGTTAAACTAGTATAATGCCATCCCAGACATTTCTTGCTGTATCTCTTTTTTTCCTCCTTCCTTTTCTACTTGTCCTGTCATCCGTGTCGCTGTTGCTGCAGCTCTCCTGCAGTGATATGTCAAAGGCAATAGTGTGTAAAAGGGTGTATCAGTGTGAGGGTGGGTTACTTGCATCTAAACTGGTGTGCATGAGGGTGTCTGAGGTTGTACAAATGTGAAGAGGTGGACATCTTTTCCCAGCAGGCTGGTGCATATTATGCCGCTCTCACTAAGGCTGGGCAATTTTATCGATTCTGCGATATAAATCGATATTTTTTTTCCAAAGAAAGTATCGATTTTTAAGCCA
>JAPMOB010231550.1:0-25843 GCA_029875015.1 Lepomis gibbosus
GCTCACTCGGCTGGAAAATGACTCGCGGCAGCGTGCGTCAAACACGTGTTCCACGACAACACTAGGCTGCCCACAGATGCTCCTGCCTAATAATCGGCTTGACATACTTGGATATTGGCCGATGCTGATTATGTTAAAAAATGCCAAAAATCGGCCGATTAATCGGCCGACCGATTAATCGGTCTACCTCTACTTATTATGCTCATGTTAGCATCATTTTTAAGAAACTGGTTTGCCACCTGTTAGCATGTTGTCACATTTCTCATTCTCCAGAAAGCCCTGCTTTCTTTTTTTGTTGCTGGTGTTAACCTCAGAGACAAACTTCTACATCCTGCTTTTTGGTCTGAGATTTTGCTCAATGCTTGTGATCTGGCAATGTCATTTCATTCATCTGTCAGTCCAAAACTTTGATGCACTGTATCTCCACTGTTGAATCGATTGACACTTTGACAGACACTCTTAGTGCGCAGCAGCTGAATCCTAATTTTGTTGGTTACCCTGTGTTTTTTTTTTTTTTTTTTAAAAATGTATTCAACACCACCAGCAGGGCAGATTTTCCACTTGACTGAGATTTAGGTTCATAATTGGATACTTCTAAAACAATGACTAATTGCCATTTTTTGTGCAGTAGTGGTAATGACAAAAATAGTAAAATTTTCTCTAATATTTATCTGTGGAACAACTTTGTTTTCTGGTGTGATATGAGCATTACAGCCTCACAGGATAGGAAGCATGTGAATAGTTAGGGGATTATTTACAAAGAAAGGCAACTGTGTGGGACTGGAGCTGTCAGACTTAAACGCGAACATGGTTCGTTTTAATTTCCACCTATTCATAGTACCTAATATGCTGTGGCAGAGAGGAGTGCATGCACCCTGTATGACGTAGCTCTCATTCTTGAACCACAAGTTTAGCATTGTACACAGTTGTGTTTGGTATGCATCAACTTGCTTGCTATGACAACGTCACCTTTTTTGTATTGTTTATTTATTTATTTTTTATCCTAACAGGCGCACGCAGTTGAGTCATATTTGAGTATTCATTTCAGTGTGTCTGAGCAAAGCAAGTCTCAAGCAATGACTAGGTGTTTGCAGATTGTCCACTCTGCAGCATGGAGTAGACAGGGTTACAGTTCATCTGAAGAATGTGGAGATACATTTTCGTTGTGTGGTTCTTTGTATTTAAGTTTCATTATAGCAACTGTTTTCTGATGTGTTGTGTAACGGCCATACACACAATTTACTTCAGTCATTGCTGTAAAATGTTAAGAGCTTTGCCAGACAACAGATTGCTGAACATAGGTTTAGCCTAAATTTGTTGGCAGATTTAGTGAAATGTCTGATAATGATCTTTACAGGCAGTATGGGGGAAGTATCTGTCACACTGGTATTAACCCTTCTTTCTTTTACTCCCCTAATCCTTCCTAGTTTATCACTGTCACCCATTTCACTCATTGTTGGAATAAAGTGGTAATCTTCAGACTCCATCTGTCTATCTTGGCAAAATGATGAATGATTTTTGGCTGTTTGCATTTGTAGCAATACATAGCCCGTTTTGTTTATTTCTTGCTGCAAAGAACAAAACAGAATATTCTATGAGGAACAAATATGTTGCAGCTGTGACTATATGCTTGCTCTCCTCTCCATGTGTCTTTTTTTTTGTCACTTCCGGATGTTTTTGATATCTGTACTGCACACCCACCCCCACTTTTAAAGCCTATCACATGTGGTGTTCATCAGTAGTACTGGACACAACAGGACAGTTTGTTTTGCAAGGCTGCACTTTCTTGATAAAATAAATCGCATTCCTGTCTGTCTCTTCTGCAGATCTGTGTGCTCCTGTTTACATGCCTTTATATGGTGTCCTACCTCATACTTACCCACTTCAAGAAGACGGCAGAGTTTGTGACAGGTGAGTTTTAAAAAAGTCACTCTTCCTGGATGTAAATATAAGCAACACATAAAGACTCTGTGGGAAAGATTTTCAAAGGCTTATGGAGAATTGCCGGGAGGTGAATTGATGGTGTTGACACATACTGATTACATTAGTGTTTTGGAATTTTTGCTCCTCCACAGAATATGCAGGCCCCAGTTTTCAAGCAAGCACAAGTGTCTTGTTTAGACACTAAACATTCTAACGTTACATGATTACACACTGCTACTATTGCAAATTTCAACCAAAGGCAGAAGCAGTCCTTGGCTGGAGCAGTCCAGAGGTGCAGAAGGCTGGTTATGTAACATGTAACCACTCATCTAACTCCCCTCTCCACCACTCAGGGTGGTGGAGAGGGGAGGTGAAGAATGTTGTTAGAAGATAAACATAGGTATACTTTTGAATCGTAGATTAAGGCCCTTCTGTCTGGATGAAAACATCTCAAATGACATCTATTTTTTTTTTTTCAACGAGCATTGACTTAGTTTTGACAGAAACATCTGTTTTGGTCAACACAGTATTGATGACAACTTCATAGCTGACAACCATTTTAGAAAGGTGCAATATACTTCATGTACTTGGATCTACAATATGTTATGTGTTATTAAAACAAAAATTGGCTGAAGCAAATACATCCAATAACTTGGTTCTATTGGAAGCAGATGTAGGATGTCCAGGTCCCTCTGCGCTGCTGTGTCTGGGCTGGGTTGGAACCTGGGGGATAGCCAGTTCTTTTTTTTTTTTTAATTAATTAATTTATTTTTAGCTTGCTTGGGGTTGGTGGGTCTGCTATGCATTAGCCCACTGTAGAAGATGATGTTGTATCACCAATCGCAGAACAGTTGTGCCCTGTAGCTAAATAACGGTTGTGCAATACCTATCAACAGAGTTGTTTTTGACAGCAAGGAACGAGAAACTGGTTTTCCCTCCTCAGGCTTTACCTCAGGCTTATTAAACAGTTGTTCCAAAATTTGCACAAAATGAAGCAGCTTCATGTATTGTGGTTTAGCATGTTGCATGATTCTTAACAGGATTTTTTTGAGTGTTTTTGGGCACGTAGTAACATTAACAGATTGGTCTCTTTGGTAGTCTTTGTTTTCCACTCCCTGCAGTTTCCTACCTGTAATGTAATCCAGTTTTTACTAGTCTTGGTCTTGCTTGAACAGAATGTTCCTAACATGATTGTCCCCAAGTCATTCCACACTTTAAGGCCAGTGAGACGTTTTTCATCCTGGTGTGGACTGATTTCCTTTGCAGCTTATACCGATTTATCTAATGTGTATACACACACAGTCCCAGACAGCTTTTACCTAAAATCTGACTGCACTCAGATTGACCTGTTTTTAAGCCTTCTTCCATTCTAAAGTTATAGAAAAGAAGTTGGTTATGTTTGTGACAACTTAACCTTGTTAAGATAAGATTAGATAGTAAAAACAAATAGAAGTCTGAATCACTTATGTAATAGATTTAATCCTACTTGTTTCTCTACTCTGTTTCAGATGATATTGAGGATGCCACAGTCAACAAAATTGCGTAAGTTAAAACCTCTAATGATTAACTGACTACAGCAATCTGTTCTCACTCACTTGGATTAGTGTCAGTGTGAATGATTTAGCAGATACCTTTGTCACTGTGACGTGTAGTGGCATGAGGCCATTTGGCTGTAGATTTATTGCGCCTGTGTGTTCATGTGGTCGTTGGTCGGGACGGGGGCATGTCGGTGTCACTCTGCCCTTTGTCCCTACACGCTGGCAATGTATTAACCTTATCCCAGGCCAACCCAGCCTCTTCACCTAGGCTGTGCCGTTAGGCTGAGACACACAACTCACAAACACTCATGCAACCTCACTCACAGCCTGTCTTTGTCCTTCTCCCAGGCTGTGGTTGTGTACGTTCACCCTGTCGGTTGCAGTGTGTGCTGTGCTCCTTCTCCCCATCTCCATTCTGTCCAATGAAGTGCTGCTCACCTTCCCACAGAGCTACTACATGCAGTGGCTCAATGGATCTCTTATCCATGGTACATCTTGTTGTTTTTGTTAGTCGACAACTCCAGACTATTGGTAATTGTAGAAACCTGTCAAACAACAGAGGGCATTTCTCTTTGAAACTGGATCAACCACCAAAATCAATACACTACAGGCATGTGTCCAAATAGATCATTATTATGGACAGAGTGGCTGTGACCTAGCTGTGTGCATTATATGGTTTAAAAAAAGATCAGCCAGTCGTCTTGAAGCCCAATAGTAAACCATGCCTGTAGTGTTGTTTTCAAGTGAGAAACATTTTAATGATATTAGTTTTTCACTTTAAAAAAAAAATCGCTTTTTAAATTAGCACATGTGACTTGGTTGCCAGTTTTGTCAGTCTACACTGCTTTGCAGGACTATACCTCACAGTGGTTGATAGTGATACGTGTTTGACTGCAGTTTTAATCTGAATGCATGATGGCACTGAAAACTAACATCTGGAACATCTCCCTTCCTCTCGTGTCAGGCTTGTGGAACCTAGTTTTCCTTTTCTCCAATTTGTCCCTGGTCTTCCTCATGCCTTTTGCCTACTTCTTCACGGAGTCTGAGGGATTTGCAGGGTCCAAAAAGGTACAGGTTTTGGCATTCCCTCACAAATAACACCTCTGGCCTCGAAACCATTTAATAAAGACTTAACACTAAATTGACGGGCATCTGTATGTATGTGTGTGTGTGTACCCATTGATCAGAGTATCTGTTGTGTTTGTGTAGGGGGTTATGGCACGAGTGTATGAAGCAGTGGTGCTGCTGTTGCTGCTGGCTCTGCTTGTGCTGGGCATTGTGTGGGTGGCATCAGCACTCCTACATGACAACATAGCCAGGAAGAGCCTCTACGGTGAGTCATATGCATTATATCTGAATATCCCCCAGTGACAACTGATTGTACTGCTTTTAATACATTTGCTTATACTTTGCTCCTCTGAATGTCAGACCTGTGGGAGTATTATCTTCCCTACCTGTACTCGGGCATCTCTCTGGTTGGAGTGTTGCTGCTTTTGTGTAAGTATATCTTATTCACAAATACTTAAGTACTAAAACACAGTAGCATATGACACTTGCATATCACCATCTGTGTGTTTCTCTCCTCAGTGTGCACTCCTTTTGGGTTGTCCCGAATGTTCAGTGTAACTGGTAGCCTGCTGGTCAAACCACGGGTGAGTCACAAACCCACTGACTAAAGTTAAACACTTATCACTTTACATAGTAAAGCCTTTACATTAACAGTTGTCATATAGCTGTTAAATGTAGTCTCTGAATTGATTGACGTCTCTTATCCCCCTCAGCTGTTGGAAGATGTAGAAGATACCTTGAGCTGCACCACATTTGAGGAAGACTCGCTCTCCAGGAAACTGAACTGTGAGTGTGTCACCATGAGCACACTCCTTTTATTATTATTATTATTATTATTATTTTAAATGATTCAATTTAAAGCTGACTTGACTTTTTGTCTGTGTCATGTGTTTTCTGATTTTTGAAGATGGCAGTACGTCATGCTGGGTGAAGTTGAAAATGGAGGTGATGAAAAAGGAGTACCAAACAGTCCAGAGCAAGCGCATCGCCCTAGGTAAGATTAACTGAACAAGCTGCTCTCTGCTGGGCTTCTCGCACATTTATAGCATTGTACATCATTTAATGTTTCTCTTTTTTCCCCTCTTGCTTTCCTCAGAAATGCGTAGGAAAGCTTCCCCATGGCAGCGGAACTTGGGTTATCCACTGGCCATGCTTATGCTCCTTGCACTGACGGTACACGCTTATTTATTCATATATTCTCACAGGCTGCTTTAACTCATTTATAGACACAGATTGTTGTTTTAATTGTTTTTAGAATTACTGTTCATGTTTCCTCAGGTGATGTGTGTACTCATGGTCTGTTTCAATGTGTTGGAGTTGCTTCTGGATGAGACAGCTATGCCCAGAGGAATGGAGGTGAGGGTTTAGCCAGAAGGAACTTGTGAATATTTTATGCTTGGTGTGCAGCAACCAGCCATCTGTGTACATGGACAATTGTGGGTTTTTTTGTGTGTTTAAGGACCCTCACCTGGGAATGGCCTCCTTCTCCATGTTCGGCTCACTTGGCGCTGCAGTTCAAGTAGTCCTTATCCTGTATCCTTTTATCCCATTCACCTATGAGTGTGCTCACAACTCGGCACGTCCATTTGGGCTCTGACTCAGCCACTTACAGACTGTCCGTGGCATTTGACCAGTGTGTGATGTTGACTCATGCTGTTACATTCATATGCAAAAAAAGGAGATAATTTACTTAAAAGTTCTGTAAGTATCATCTTTCCAGTGTTGTCCTTAAAATTCATTTCAGCTATCTGATGGTGTCCTCCGTGGTGGGTTTCTATAGTTCATCTCTGTTCACTGGCCTCCTGCCTCGTGCACAGGACACCAACCTCACACAGGTCTGACAGCTGACCTTTACATGCGCTCTGACTGACAGTAAGATACCAGAAGCTAGTGGTGTTCTGTGTGTAGACCTTGTAGTAACCTCTTAAATTCTGTTTTCAGATAATTGCAAACTGCGTTTCACTGCTCATCCTGAGCTCAGCACTGCCGGTGTTTTCACGCACACTTGGTAAGGACATATGACGATGAGAAACGCAACATTTAGCAAAAACTGCCGTTACACAATCCACACTACACATTAATGCGTAGCAGGTTTTGATAATGTTCACAGTGGAAAATAAAGTCTGGATGTATACCAAAGAATGCTTGATCTTTAAGTGTGCTATCTTACACTAATGTCCCACAATACATTGCACAAATGAAAGTAAGCTACTTACAGCTGCAAAACATAAAACAGAAATTGTGTCTGGTGGTAAGACAGTTCTAAGAAGATCATGGAAAAAAACATGATATTAAATCTGTCTGCTCTTTTTAAATTTACATAGACTTCTTTAATAGTATACTTTTGACAATTGGTATGTAACAAATATTGTGTAAAAGTAGTGTGGAATTGGGATAGAGCAGCTGAGTTGCTAAGTCAGTATTTTACTTGCAGTTTTAGTAATGCCCACAAGAGGGCGTTTGCTTGCCACAAATACCATAGCTGCTGTTTGGGCCAGACCTTAGTTCATTCACAAACAATTTCTTTTGCTTCTGTTCCATTGTGTTAGGGATCACCCGGTTCGATCTACTGGGAGACTTTGGTCGCTATAACTGGCTTGGGAATTTCTACATTGTCTTCCTGTACAACATGCTGTTTGCTGGTCTCACTTCTGCTTCACTGATCAAGACAGTCACCTGGGCAGTACAGAGAGAGCTTATACGTGCCTTTGGTTAGTCTACTTTCATGATTATTTTATGAAGCAATTTCAAAGTACTATGTCTGCATATACTTTTGTATCACATGTCTTGTGTGGTTGTGTTGTGCCGCAATTCATTGCACTTGGGTAGCTGTGTCATAAGTTTTCCCACCTTTGGCCCCATTTCCCTATGGGCTGGTCTCTCTTCCTCAGATAGAAAGAATACAATTCTTTCAGGAAAGTGTAAAAGGGACAAGAGGAGAGTCGGGTTCCCTTGGGGATCTTGAGGCACACCGCCCTAGACCCCTCACTGCACACACGCCCTCTACCCCTCCATCCAACACAAATAAATGCTCAGAGCATGGACACGCCAAACACACACACGCAATCCCCTTCCTCAGTGTACCGATAGCATCTCTGCACCATGGCAGCTCTCCTGTACTTTCCTATTGCCTCCCAACTCACTTTTGTTCTGTGATTAATAGACTTTATTTTAACCTAAATCACTATTTTTCTTAGCTTTACAAGTTTAGTGCTCCACCTTGTGATTGTGTGTGATGTAGTTTTTCTTCTTTCTCTTTTCAGGTCTCCACAGACTGCCTTTAACTGTGTCACGCTCTACCGTCCCCTTCAGACTCCTCCTGGCCAGTGGACTGTCAAAAATCCAGTGACTTTTTCTTGCCTTTCCTAACCTAAAACTGAGCCAATTCAAATGTTGCACCTATTGGATTAAAGACGTTTGCAATTCAGGCCCTTTGCCGGTGGGTACATGGGTCGGGTGGCCCTGTGTGATGAGTCTATCTGCTGTGCAGTGGGAGCTCTGCTTGTGTTTACTGACCAATATATCAGGGTTCAATTTTGACTGCAAGGACAAGTATTGGTATAAGCCGTTAGCTGAGTCATGATTACAACTGGAAGAAAGGCAAAAGGGATTCAAGTCATATTGGCAACCCTGGCATAGTGTACAATAACAGCCACCCCCTTAAATCATGGTGCCTGAAGAAAAGAGGATCATGTGGATAACTGTTGTTCTGTTGACACATGTGAAAGTCAGCAAAGTTATTCTGAAATATTACATTGTAACTGTGACATAATTTCCTCTTCCTGCTCTAGGTCAATTGAGTGCTCTCTCTTTCTCCTTGACTTCCCCATGCTTTCCCTTCTTAGGTTGTACCACTATTTTAAGATTGGGAATCTTACTTCCATGTGTTTGGTGGCCCAGGCTACACCAGTGTTATGTTGTTTAATGAGAGGAAGTTATTATTGGGAGCAAATAGGACACGGAGTACTATGGATCTGCGGGTTACACAGGGAATATGACACTGAGGTAATGGTCTCAGTGTTGGAGCTCTTTTACAACCCCAGTTTACTAGTAAAACATTAAGTAAGAACATTATCTGTGGCGATTTACCAAGAACAAGGTTGTTTTGAGTTTTTGTATTTTTTTTGGTTTTTTTCTTTTGTACGACAGTAAGCTAACAGTCTGACTACTCATTGATTTATGAAAATACACTAAAGAAAGCTTTACACTCTGTCTTATGCAAGACTTTTGAATGCCAATGTGACACTCACTTGGAACTTCTGCCTTTGACCAATCAAACTGTGAATTAAGAATTTGTGTGGCGAAGTGCAATATTTTATAAGTACACTTTTTTTTTAATTTTACCAAAACTAATTTGAAAATTGTTTGTATACTTTGTTTTCTGTGAAGTATTTTTTTTCCCATCTAAATCATCTGTTTAAAATTAAGTGAATGCTTAGAATAGTTTCAAATGTTTAAGAAGCAAATACAATCTTTTCCAATGTCAGTTTTTGTATTTTGATAACCTAGATTCAATTATGATCCTGAGCTGTGTGTCATAATCTTCAATGTGTTGGTGACCCTGTGTCACGGTTTGCCTTCTCTGCTGTATCAGCAGATTATTACTTGTTGGTTTGACCAGCAGGGGACAGTGTCTCTCAAACCAGACACCAGCCACTGTGTTGCATGTGAATCTCTCCCTCTTTTTGGTTAGTTATGGTATGTATTATGTACGGAGCACTCTTGAGGTTTACTCATTTCACTTTATCTGGGAATTTTCACTTGTTTTTTGGGAACACAAAATTTATAATGTACTGTTTTCATTATTTATGGGCAGTTTGGGATCAATACATCACACGTTGAGGACTTTGACAGTTGTTAAAATGTTGAATGTGATGAAATTGAGGCAAAAAAAATTGAGTTCTCAAAGATGAAAACTATTGCATTTATTGTTTACTTTTGAAATGCTTGGATCTTTGAGATTTTCTGAACCGAATTTTAACAATCATTGTTATGAGCAGAAAGCAATAAAAATCACTCATGTTTTTAACTTTGTCATTTTGGGTGCACATCACATTGACTTCTACTGTAAATTGTTTGTTACATTATATGAAATGTATCTACATTGTGACTGATCTGAGGTGTGGGTGTGTGAGACTGGTGAGGGCGCCTGTCCTCTATGTCCCTCCACCCTTTTGTTGCACTTCTTTAATCAGCAGCAGAAGAAAGCAGTATTTTGGTCTGTCTGTCAGCAGTGTTCAGCCACGACGCCGCTACAGCCGTAGCCCACGCTTTCCCCGCTCCGATGCAACTGCCAGATAAAAACTCTGCAAATCAGGAGCAGAAGTGATGTTCACTCCTTCACGTCCCCACCACCCACCCACCTCCCCAATTCAATCCCTTTTCCCTGCCTATTGTTCATTTCCTCACCTCATTTTTCTGAAGTCAGTTCAAGAGAACCCCAGCTCTGATTAATTTCTCCCTCTTGATTTTTTGTTTGCGTTTCTTGTTTTGTTTTGTTGGATGTTTTAATTAAGCTTATTTGGTTTAGAGTTTGTTTTTCGCTGAGTTTCCTTTTCTAAGAGGAAATGAACTCAAATGTTGCCGTAACATTACTTGCACATCTGGAGACTGGTTATCCTCTGAGGAAGTGACACATAAGCCAGATATAAGGTGTGTGTGAGAGTGAGAGGTCAGTGCATTATTGGTGTGGCTTAAAAGAAAGAATAGTTTGTTCAATGTGATTAAAAAACTGAGACACATACTATTACGTGAGTTCAAGAGATGGTGATTCAGATGGCCAAAATCTATTCATGAATTGCAATTTACAGTCATTAATTAACTATATTCCTTGGACGTTACTTTGGAAGCCATTTAGGACACTAATAAGGTGTTGCTGAATGATGCTCATGTTGTAAGCCCTTCCGGTAGAAAAATATAAAATGTTTCAAATATGCTAATGTGAGATTTGTCACTTAACTACTGTGCTACTGAAATTCTGTCTGGACACGGCACTGTTACAGTTTGGAGAAATGGTATACAGTTTCTGCTGGAGGTGCTATAAGTTTTTGGGGGGGGGTTATAAGAGCTACAGCAAACAGGATTTTATGTTATTTTATTTATTCTATATTTTTTTTCACTAAATACATTGTATGTACACACACAATAAAACAACCTATTCATATCACTTAACCTTGGATTTAGTTGGGGAAACACTAGGATAGAACTTCTCCCTGCAGCAATATATAAAGGTTGATAGCAGTGCAATCAAAGTGTCCCAGCAGTCCCATTGGGTTACACACTCTGTTGGACTGGTTGTTGGGCATATCAGTGACAAGGCGGGAGACGGGCAGCTTGCAATGGGATGAGATAGGCTATCTTTATTGTCAAAACATAAGAATGAAGGGGGGGGAAAAAGACGCAGATTAGCTTTCCTGACGTTTGAAGTTGATGCCAAAGTGCATTAGGGGCTGTTATTCCCTTGTTTGTACGCTCGCAAATAAAGGACTACTTGCAGGAAAAGGCGAGACTTGCTCGCTAATCAACTGATAATGGGTTTGCCATAGCTGCCCACCAACCTGCGTACACACTCACGGCACACTTGCTTGACACAGTTGACTGGCACTGGTCTTTGTTTCATTGGCTAACTTAGGGTGAATGGTTTGATGTGGATTTTCAGGAAATAATATGGATTTAATTCAATTCAATTCAATAGATACATTTAAGTATATACTGTGTAATAAATACAGTGTAAATTATCTATTTTAAGGGCCAGGTTCACAAAGCAAGGTACAGCATCATACCTGACCTTTAACCTGCATGTCTAGGGCCAGGAAGTCCCACCCTTCTCAGTCTATTGTCCAGTTCAGTGCAGCATCGCCTCAACCTAAGCTCACTGGTTGCTCTTTTTCAAGGCCCAAGTCAAGGGCTGAGCAAAGCAACTTAAAACCTGGACTTGATGAACACATTTTACATCACCATGTGTGGTACACCTGACTTCATCACATGACAAACGCAGCGATAGGTGTACTCTTAAAGGTGAAGCATGACCAGCAACTACCAAGACAAAGATACAACACATAAGCCAAGAATCATCCAGTGTGTGCAGCCACATCAGAATGCACCACCCTGCTTCTTCCTGCGCTGATAACATGGTGAGAGACAGTGGAATGGGCGGTGCAGTGGTGGGCAGAGAGAAAGGATGTGTGTGTGTGTGTTTGGGAGAGACGAGGGAGGTGGTTAGGTGTCAGTTCCTTGAACCCCCCCACCCCTCAACCCCAACCTTTCTAATGGCCTCCATCTGAGGAAGTGGATCATGCAGAGTGTCTATTCAGCTCCAAGAGACAAGACAAACACTTGACGTGTCAAAGTTAGCTTTGTTTCAAAACTCAATTTCAGTTTAACAATGATTGTATCCTTAAACAAAAAGGAAACTGCTCATAATTTCATCCCTGGCTGCATCCCAACATTAGCAATCCTCTAATTCGTAACAACTCCACAGAAGAAGAGAAACCTGGCATGCAGGTATGTACTGTATTTTACCACTAGCCCAGGTGCAAGCACAGGCATCATTTTGGAGAGAACAAAGCAGGGTAGGCTAACCCAGGCAGGAAAGATCTCGTTTTCTGTGCTGTGGCTTTGCAGGAAACCCAACCATTCACCCAGCCATGTACTCCCATCCTGAGATGGGGGAGTGAAATGCTAAGAGCAAGAAGGAGGCAGGGGGAGGCACGAGGATGAGGGGGCACCAAAATAAAAACTAATAATAATGACTTTATTTCCATCTCCAGCCCGCAGATGTTTGTTTCCTTCCTTTCCCTTTCATGTTAGATGGAAATCTGCTCTCTTGTGTGGCTTTGAAGAGAAACATTGGTGTGGGTACTTGTAGATATGAAAGTGTTTGTTGCCTATTTTTGATTGAGTCATTCCCTGCATTTGTCATGAAGGCTGATATCTCTCATCTGTGTTGCTTGGGCCAGACTCGACCCTTCTCCCATGTTTATTATAAGGACAGGAAGATGCGGCTTTGACTTGCCACCCCTCCCTACAACATCCTGGGATCTTATAGAAACTTCCCTAAAAAGGATGCCTTTCCATGGTCATTGTGGAGTTCGCTGACCTATGCCTCATCACTATGCAGAAGCAAATTGTATGTGCTGACGAGATCAGGCACAGTATGAGCAGTTCTCAGGTGGTTTTTAGATACGATTTTCTGTGCTCAATGGACATTAAGAAAGTATCTTAATAGTGATCTAATCTTGAAGCATCTTCAGCATGCAAACCAAGTTATACACAAAACACCCAGAGTACTGAGCAGCTTTGTTGGGAGTCCAGAGTTAGCTGAAGAAACTAGCCATGATGCATTGAGTCCTCAAATGTTCCAGGAAGCTACAGATAGGATAGCGACCTTTATCCCATCATTAATTTAGGCTTCCGTATTTGATTACAGATGTCAGACCCCTGAGACACAACGATTCCTTTCTTTTCTGCTCCCTTTTTGCCATTATCTGAAACATTTTATGACTCTCCCAGCTATTGTTCTGAGACGGATAAAAATAATATGTTGATGTGGCCAGTGGGTGTGTTTTCAGAAAGAGAGGTCTTGGGTGCACTAGGTTCAGGGGGTCAGGCCCGGCTCCCCAAACACAGGAAGGCAGCACTGTAAGTCACAGTCAGGGGTGTCAAGGCTGGACACTTGTGTTCCCTCTTAGACCCTCACCTTCAACTCTGTCTATTAATAACATAAACACAAAGTCATCACAGTTGACCAGTCCACTCTGATGGATGGGATGAGTGGACAGAAGCAAATGCATTGTGGTTCAAGACAATTTAACTGACATGAGTGTTTAGTTGTCCCACAATAAATATTGTATGTGCTGCATCATAAAAGTTGCAGTTGATCTAAATTATGATATATCTCAAAGGTTTTTGAAAATGTAGGGTGATTTTTAGGGTGAAGTGTCATTTATTTCACTGTGCAGTTTGATATGGGAAAGCCCAAACTATCTATTTTTATTTGCCCTTAAATATTTTATGGGGTGGAAGTGGGGGTCGTTGTGTTACCACACTGAGGGTAGGCTAATCATATGTCTTTTGTAAGGTTGAATTGGAGGCGTGTGCTGTCGCGGTGGGATCACGCAGAGGAAGGGAGGGCAAACTTGTCCGGTCGCTAATAAGACCCAATGGCTGGTGCAAGGTGGCCAGGAGCTCTGAAACGCGACAGAAGACGGTGGACGAAGGGGAGAAGGAAAAAAACCCGAGAGAGAGACATTTCTGGATGGTCAAAGAGGATGAGATCGCCACGGGAGCGTCCATAGGATTTGCAGGGAGTCAGGGAGCCGCTGGGGCTTTTTGGCGTGCGTCAGTTTGTGTTTCGTCAAAGGAACTGAGTGGAGGGAGATAAGCGGTAAGTGACTTACAAACGCATGAAAAACACCTGCGTCAAGGCAGGTAGCCGCGACGGACGTATGAAGATGACTTTGAGTTCACAAGAGGCTTAGAGGCTGCTGATAGTTGGCGAGATCTTTGGACAGAAACTTTAATCAACTATTAGTCTATATCTTCTTAGTTTTAATACCTGATGCCAAAACGTCAGAAACTTTAGATTTCAGCCAGTCAGATCATTAATTTGCGCTATAGCTTTTGGTCATAGCAATCATCAAAACAATACAACACTAGAGTCAGAACAACTTACTTTGTACTAGGCCCTTTTTCTGAACAAGAGTGAATGCAATAAGAAGAAAATTAGGAAGTTTGTGTCATATTAATATTAGGTCTTACACCACATGATTTGGAATGGACCAAGATTTGACCCTCATTCACATGCTATCACACATCTGGAACTGGGGTATTGCTGTAGGCACTGTGAGCCACTGACTCCTGGGAGCCCCAACCCTCCCCAATGAAGCAGTCCCGGTGGGCCCACCTGGCACAGCTCGGCCTGCTTGCTGTGTGGACCTGTATATGGCTGGTCCAGGGATGCGGACCGGGCCACGGGCACGGCATCCGCTCCAGGCCCAGGAAACTCACAGCCATGCACTACAAGCAGTTTTTCCCCAACTTCTCAGAAAACAATCTCGGTGCCAGCGGGAGAGCAGAGGGCAAGATCACACGCAACTCCGAGCGCTTCAATGAACTTGTGGGCAACTACAATCCAGACATTGTCTTCAAGGATGAGGAGAACACCAACGCAGACCGCTTCATGACTAAGGTGAGATTGGTGTGCTATGGTTAATGATGCTCAGTCATCTTAGATTCTAAGAATTTTATTGAATGAGAGGAGACAGTGGATCCATTGACCCCAGTGATACCTGGTGACTCTTGTATGGTAAGTACAATGAAACAGACAGACAGGGCAGAGAGTGAGCTGCAGATTGACTGAAGGATGCTCTCACCGGTGTCTCTTGAACCTTTTCAAGCCTATCTCTTTGCTGGATGATTAATTAACTACATTCACATGAAGGGACAGTAAGCAGGTTCACAGTTCATACCAAGCCATCCAGCATGGCACCTTCAAATCAAATCACATAGCCTCAGACATGTGTTTGCTGTACTATCCACCACTACCTGCCCTTGCCAGGCTCTCAACAAACAAACAAATGTTCAACACAGAGATAATAAGTTTTAACCATAAGTTTTCCCCTGCCTTTTCTTGAGATAAGAAGATCAGGATGTAATCCAACACTACTCCTTAAGAGACTGTGTTCCACTACAGGAACACTTCCTTTTAAACTTTAACCAAAGTGTTTGTTATTGGAGATAAAACTATTTCTGTGACAGATTCTCAGTGTGTCTACCAGGAGAAATATCCAGGTATGGCACTTAGACTTTAATTACTTAATGTTTACTAGGAATTTAGGTATTTAAATTCAAATCCCATGCCAAGGAAAGACAACCGGTGACCAAGAGGATTGAAGTTCTGCACAGGGAGATGGACAGCTTTTTGACACAACATTTTGAATGCCGCGCTGCTGGATATGTCCACAGGGTTTCTTGACACTCAGTTGTCACCCTGCTTTGGATGCTGCAGCTCTCTGTGATTGTTTAGGATATTAATCTGTGTTCCTTCCCCTCCCTGAGTGATTGTATGTGATGGAAATCTGCGGTCGTATATGTGTGCCCTGCTGATGCCCAGTTTGAGTGTGTGTATGTGTGCATGTGCCCCTCTTTTGCCCAGATGTGAAAGACGCTCTTTGTGCGTCATTTGGAGGCTCAGAGGGGTCGCCTATACAAAATTCCCGCCTGCTGAAGTAATGGCAGCGTCGGAAAAGCGACTATTGTAGTTCTGACAATGAAACGCCTCTCTTCGATGGCATTGCGAGAAAAATGTACCCAGTTTGTTTTCTGTCCCTCTCGCTTTCTCACTCTTGCTGTTACATTCCCATGTCCATGCCCATACATTCTTCCCCTCTGCCCTCTCTCTTTACTCCCAACCCCGGCTCTCCGCCACACTGCTTTCTTCTCACCCAACTTTTCCTCCCTCTGTCTCTCCTGCTCCCACCCTCATCACTGCAAGATAAGCTTTATTCAATCAATTATAGGCCACAAGACCTGCCACATCATGAGAGAACGGGTGTTCAGGAGATGATAATGAGTGTATCACCTCGGTTGCTGACATCATAATTTTTTCAGCTTGCAATTTTGTGACAATGCTGACACAGTGTGTAACATCACAGCCCACGCCATCTTTTAACAGTCACTGTGCACATTTCTGATCAAATGTCTCAGGGGTGAAATGGAGAAACTCATGCCTGGAACAATCTGGAAAAGCAGTGAATGGCCTTGATTATTCTGTCACCCTGTCGAAAAGGCCAAGGAATGTGCCAAACTGGCTACAGTAGCATTGTTCTTGTACTCTGATTGTTTGAGCAAGGTTGAGATGGCCTTTAGCAGAGCAGAGGAGGAATTATGTGTTGATGCCAGCTGACAAACAATCATAACCTGGGAGACAGAGACTGTGTTGAAGTACTGGAATATTTTTCTTGTGAGTTCCTCTGAAATCAGTGTGTGCACTGAGTTATACAGTAGGCGCACATACTGTACATACCTTTTGTACACTTAGGCTGTGCCATTCCCCGTTAATAAGTTATTACTAGTATCACGTCTACTTGAGTGGGGTTCAGACCTTTCACATTCTGCAGGCCGAGTGAATAATAAAATAATGATTGTCTTTAAAATAAACTTGGAATACTTATACTTTATATTCTTCTATATATTTTTATATCCATCAATACAATAACAAATGTCAAAGTCTAACAGACAAAACAACCCACCACCCAACCTAAAAGGCAAAATTACAATTTAAAAACTAAACAGAAACATTCAGAATTACACAAATAATATTGATACAATCCACACATTCTTCCACAAGAACTTATATTCCTTTGAATTAAGGACGCTATTAGTCACTCATTTGTTGTCAATGTTTGAGTGAATCCCTTGTTCATTCTATTTTGTCAATTCAACAACAAAAATCATTTGTTGTTAAATATTTAAGAGCTAAACCTCAAAGATTGACATTGAAATACCTGATATGTTCTAACACTTATGTTTTTCCAGAATGATATTTTAAAGTTGAAAAATAATTGTACGATATTTCCAAACCTATCCCTGGCATTTCCGCAGACCTAGTGCAATTTCTTGTTACCTATCAACTGATATAGATAGATAGATAGATATCTGCGATAAGCTCCTCTCCTCTGCGATAAGAATATCCTCCTGTATATTGGCAGTTAATACTGTTCCAAACTGAACACTTTCCCTCTGTCTCATTCTCTTCCTAGCGATGTAAGGACTGTTTGAACAGGTTGGCCATTGCAGTGATGAACCAGTGGCCAGGGGTACACCTACGTGTGACAGAGGCCTGGGATGAAGATGGTCATCACCCTCCTGGCTCTCTGCACTATGAAGGCCGCGCCGTGGATATAACCACTAACGACAGAGAAACAGAGAAGTATGGTCTCCTAGCCCAGCTGGCTGTGGAGGCTGGCTTTGACTGGGTCCACTATGAATCCAAATATCACATCCACTGCTCAGTAAAAGCTGGTAAGTTTAAGGAGGAGTTACATTTTATGACAACAAAGGAACACAGTCTGTGTTTAGTTATCTTTTACTGCTGATCTTCTTGCAGATCACTCTGTTGCTGTGGAAAAAGGTGGCTGTTTCCCAGGCTGGGCCCGGGTGACTGTTGCTGGAGGAGTGCAGAAGAGCCTGTCGTCACTGGCTCCTGGAGACAGAGTCATGGCCTTGTCTGGAACAGGCCAAGTCATGTTTAGCCAAGTCCTCTTGTTTCTGCACCGGGACCAAGAAAGCTGGTCTACTTTTCTGTCTCTGGAGACACAAGATGGCCATAGATTGGCCCTTACTCCACATCACTTGGTCTTTTTAGCCTCCAGTTGCAGACTCGACAGCCGTGAGTACCAGGCTCAGTTTGCTAGCAAAGCCAAAACAGGAGACTGTGTTCTCATCCATACAGCAGATTATCAAGTACGTCCATCTCGAATCATCTCAGTTTCAGTAGAGGAGAGTGTGGGAGCGTATGCTCCCTTGACAGAAGCTGGAACTCTGTTTGTTGATGGGGTGCTGGCATCCAGCTATGCACTAGTTGAGGACCACAGACTTGCACACTGGGCATTTGGACCTGTGCGACTCCTTTCCTCATTCAGCCAGCTACTTTGGGGGGAGACAACAAAAGAACCACAGACCACAGAGAGTGAAACAGCTTGCACTAAGACTCCATGTTATTGTAGCACTTTGACCACAAAGGACAAAGCAGGTGTATATATGAACAATGGCATTCTCAACAAACAAGACAATCTGAGTGAACCTCTGAGGATGGAAAAGAAAGAGAAGCACTTCTTGCAAAGACAGACATCAGATGTGCACTGGTATGCTAGATTACTGTACCATTTTGGATGTATCCTTTTAGACTCCAACTCATTTCATCCTTAAAAGCCTAAAACTGTAGACTCAGTACGTCGCACTCTTCAATATCACAAATTGAATACAATTACGCTAACACTTCCTGTTCTTTTCTACAATAAATTAAAAGCACTGGAATGGCTTGCTTGCTTTTTTCACCATTGTTTGCATTATAATCTATCATAATGATATACATTAAGTGATATACGTTAAGTGATATTTTATGATAGACTGAGTTTGATGAGACAAATTATTTGAGCAAGTTAATATAAAAATAGTCATGTCAAAATGACTGCATTCGTACATCATGTTATTTCTTTTAATTATTTCAGTTATAAATGTAAAAAAAATCTATATATTCAAAGGGGATAGGAATGAATGTTCCCACATCAGAATCTTTATTTTTGTACTTTCTGAATCATAATATATAAATGTTTCATTCTTTTATAATAATTTTACTACATGTATTGTATGTCCTCACTTGTCATGTCATAAATCAAATTAAAATGTAATTTTTATTGAGAAACATTCTGCCTTTTTCAAAGTGCTGCTTTATAAAAAATGTGTTTGTCCAGCTAATTGGTCTTTTGATTGTTTATATATGCAAAAAGATTAATAGGGTTGTAGTTCAGCATTATATATGTAATATAGTGTTCAAGACTGTAGGCAGACAGGTTAATGGAAAGCCCAGACGTACTTAATATTCTTTGTCACTACCTTGACTTTATCACAGTCATAGACTTTGTCACATGGCTACTTCGAGGGAGTTGTCAGGTTTCTTAGAATCTACGAGGAGACAGTTTCGTTCGTATCCACTGATCCATTCGTGCCACAGTAAAATATCTGTTGCTGTTTTAGTACAGTTCGCTGTTTACATAACTTTCTATCTGACCAGACCAGACTGCATTTTTAATAGTTAATAGTGTCAGTCACTAGTAAACATTTACTTTAATTATGTTTTATGTAAAACTACTTTTCAGAGTCACAATAATGTGGAAGGCTACATTCAGGACATGTAGTAAAAGATTATACACCCCCTTGTGGAGGAACTGATATTATGCTTGATAATTTTTTATTTTTTATAATTTTAATACCTTGAATGCACTTGTACAAATAACTACTCTAGATAATAAACTGTAATTTAGCAAACCTTGATTTGGTTTATAACACTTGCACTTAATTGGTAATAATGTACAATGACATATTTTATATTTTTTATTTTTTTGTCAAGGACAATACAGCAAATATGTCAATGGAGTACTGTGTTATCAGAACAATAAAACAGAGAAAGACAAAGAAACAAACCACAAACAAAAGACCAAACTGCTCATTTTTTCCCACTTCTCTTTAAGGTATATAACTGTTACAAATTGTAAATTGAGCACCCAAACTGTATTCTCTTCTCGTGGTTTATGTTCTGTTGTAAAACATCTGTGGAGGTATTCTAGGGGATTATCCCTGAGATGCAGGAGGCAGATGGGAAAGCACCGGCTCTGCTGACTAGCCAATAGGGAAAGACTGGTGTCCTAATACCACCCTCTATTTACATCCATCAGCCAATCAGTCGCTGTCCTCTAACCAGTCTCAGCCCCCCCACCCCAAAATCTAATCCAATCTTGCTAAAGCTGAATTGGGAGTTAACTAATCCTAAGGGGGGGCGGGGAGAGAGGGGGGGGCAGTAATAACCTATTTTCAAAATGAAAACCTGCACACGCAATGTCCAGACCCTGAGAAACATGTATATCCTCACCAAAACATACTATCATGTTTTTCTTTTTGTGAACAGAAATGACAAAACTTTTTCTCACAGTATTTAATAAGAGACATCAAGGAGAAAGATGCATCAGTGGAGGTTTGTCAAGGGCTTAATATGAATGTGAAGTGCCACAGAACACCCTTCCAAACATCATAAAATTATCCTCCCATGTCACACCTGAACAAACTAGGTCAGATTTTTCTGCAGACAATAGAGCTTATGATTCCATATGTGATTAACGTCTCACAAACCAGCTATGCCAAAGAGTCAGAATTTAAAAAGAAACATAGCCTTCCAAAAATACACAGTTTTCACATCTGTTTCACTTGGACCTGCTGTCAACTATTTTGAAGTTTTGTGTACTATGCAAATAGCTCAGGACAATTATATAATTATAGCACACACACACACACACACACACACACATGAAATATGCTCTTATTGGTCTCTTTACCATGATGTGAAGAATAAGGCTTTAAGCTAGATTATTCAGTTGCAGTGTGCATGTCTCTAAGTTTTATCAAAACCAAAACATTCACAATTTCAGGTCACATTTGGAAGACATTTTTTATTTAGTCGCATGGAGCTTTGGAGTGCCAATTGCATTCGCCCCATTGATAAAAATTCTTGTCACGTTTTTCTATTCCCTGGTCTCATCTGAGCCCTGAAGTGCACATTCTGTATATAGATGCCTCTGCACGTATATGTTAGCACAGACGTTTCACAGTGCAAGGTCAGCTGTCATCACCACTCTGCAGCAGGTGGTTGTTCACTACTGTGACCTAACAATGAGACAGACTGTTACCCACCCTAATTTTCTGTAAGTTCACAGGATCATTCCAGTGACATCCAAGATGTACGGCCTTGGGTTTTTCGTTCATAAATTACACATAAAAGGATGGCATGGTGAGGTTGGTGTCTTAGTTTAAGAACTACACATACAAGAGGATTTGCAAGAACTACAGAGGTTAGTAGTCTACAGAACAAAATATTTTTTTCACCAAAAATCCTCATTGGTTGCGCTACATGCACTTTTTGGAGAAAAAAAACAAAACATTAAAAGCATGCATATATGAGAGAACTTCATGCCCTTATCTGCATAACAGTTGAAAGTTGCTGTATGCAAGGTAAAAGAATCGTAACATGTCGCCACTCAATAGTAGTCTAACTCGAAACTAACAATCTGTAATTTTCTCACAGTGATAAGGCCCACCTCCCAATCCCCCCACCCTAGGATCTGTTCAATGTTCACCCACAGTAAGCATTATTATTGTTCCTTACCCATAGTTGAAGACCAGATTTGAAAATGTATTCCATAATAAACAAATAATTATTTAAAAATTACAAATGTCAACTGATTCAATGTCAGAGGATAAAGGTTGTAATTTTGTTTTATCTTTTCTGCTAAAGGGCTGGGCATTGTGCCAACGTTTCTTAAAAAAGATAGTATAAAGGTATAGGCATATACAATTATTTTATTTCATTCTCATGTCGTTTTAGAACAATACAACCTATGTGGATGGTAATTATAGAAGCTTGGATAAGGCAAAACAATAATGCCGCCACAAATCGCAAGGGAACCCCGTAAGACCTCGCAGAATGAGCTACAAAAGGTGTAGTGGCTTAATTCGGTCATTGAATCTGATGAAAACTTGGTCAAGTTTCACATCATGGCAGATTTAACTCACCTCTTCCCAATTGTTCTCAGTCACTCCAGTTAAATGTGCAATTCATAGCAATATAGAGAATTGGCAACCATGATGAAGTTCTCAGTGCACATTATGTTAATTACACAAATGAATTTGCAAATATGAACGAATGGAAGAAAAATATGAACCTAATGGAGCTTAATTACATCGCGGATCAATTATGAAAACGAATGCTTTCATCCGCAGACATGTCAAAGTACAGTCATAACAATCTAATGAAAAATGGCTTCCCTTGATCTGAAAATCTAATGACCTAATATCTGATAACGTTAACGTTACCATCTTACCATCTCTGGTAACTTACGCGCTCGCCAAATTAAAATCTTGCGTTGTGGGCTAAATAATCCATAGTTGTACTAAACGTGTAACTCATTTTACTGGTTTTATAGTAATAAAACACATTTTTTGTCGTTCTTTTGCTTGAATGTATTTTTGACGTAGTTGTTATTAGCTACCACTGCTAGCTGCGGATACCCACTTGGCGGAACAACCGTGTGCAGACGCAACGCAGTTCAGCAAAGTGAAGAGATGCTAGTGACCCAAAGAAGGGTACCCATACAAAGTTGAGCTACAAATTTAGGTAGATGAGTGCCCGCAGTCGACTAAAAACTACAGAAAATATATATTTACTGACGTGTCAACAAAGTTTGGGGCTGTACTTTTCGGGTGCACTATTTTGTGCAAAGTTGCAGCAGCTTTAACGACCTCGCGAGCGAGATTCCAGAACAGAGTAAAGGCTAGCTGCTGTTGGGTGGCTAGCATTCAAGCTAAATCCACAAGCAGCCAGATAGGTAGTTTTTGGATTCCAGTGCATGAAACTGGGGAGCCTGTTTCGGGACTGGTTAAAAGCTTGTCTCGGTGCTTAATAGTTCCCCGGTAGTATAGGACCACTCGACACAAAGCTCAGGTTGCTGGTTGGCTAGCTAACCATAGCAATATCCATTTAGTTGAAGAGTTAGCTAGCACCACCGCACAGCCTGCCTTCCGCCGACGTGCACTTCCCCCACTCTCCTTCCAGCCGGCTAACGCAGCGTTAGTCCGGTACATAAAATGAAGCGACCATCAGCATTTTGGGAAGCTGTGTGGCTGTTTGGATTTTACTGATGTATGAGGAGACGGTATTGTTTTTGTGAGGTGAGCTGTTTTAATTATGGCCTCTTTGAACTTCTTGCAGACATACCTAAAGACACACCAACCCTGACCTTAGACCGGGTAATGTTAGCTCTGCTATCGGCAACATTTAGCTGTTAGCTTCGACTAGATGGGGTTGTCTACTTGCTGGAGAACTAGCTATGTTACCTGGGTGCTAACTTTCGGTTGGAATATGTTTTACGTTGGCTTTATCCAAGGTATACTCCACAGAGTAGCCGGTAGACACTTCTACAATTATTTGTGTGTGTGCATGAGACTTGATAGATTTGTTGTAGTTTAGCCTCTTCGGGACACTTTGCTGCTACGTCACCATTGGTAGTTGTTAGCTTTTCCGTGTCAGCCTGTAGCTGATGACACGGACAAGGCTATTTACTGGACAGAACCAATCCTTTGAAGTCCGTGTTTACATTGAGAAATAGTGCTTAGATCTGCAACTATTCAACTATAAAATCTCAATAACTTGTACCGTGGCACTGCAACAACTATCAGCGGTTGTTGGATAACAATACAAAACAAGAACAAACACGTTTACCATGAAAGTTAATTTGTAACGTTAACACTTATAACGTTAATTTAGCTAGCCAGGGTGTTAAGACGTTAACTTGGCCATCAAGTCATCAGTTTTGCTCTGGACATTGCCAACTTCATTTTAGAGACGAATCCTATTTGGTATCCTCATTAGCTGTGATATAACACCAGTTAGGGTTTTGTGGGTCTTAAATTAGACGCAATTTTGTTGTTGAGAAGAGAGTGTGTCCAGTGTTGCGCCCACCAAATACGTTTATTAAGAAGATATAACGTTACATGGAGAAATTCATTCTGTCCATCAGCTCAATCGCATTTTGCCGATCACAGCTTTTGGTGCCATTTGATAAACATCGTTTTAATGTAGCGTCTGTAACGTGTGGGTTAGGCTAATAGTAGAGGTATGTTGTAGTTTATTTTGGGAGCTGTACCGTGTAAGCACTCACTACACGAAACACTCCTAAATGATTTTGACAGACATGGCATTGGTTTAGTGCTATGATTAATCAAATCGTGATCTTAATTTGTGATGAATTCTGCACCTATGGATTAAAAGCACTAGAAAAGCGTACCCAGCCCCGGACTGGGATCTGCTTCCAGCTGCCTCACTGAGAATGAATAGGGTGGCATTTCGAAATGTGTAACGTTATGAGATAACGTTAGCTCACAGGAAGCTTTTCTAAATAGGAGGGCACCGTTTTTGTTTTGTAACTAACGAAAACACTGCGAGCCTATCAGCTGGGTTATATATAAAAGTCACTGTCATATTTATTGTCTTTTGAGCCCATTAGATCAGGACATGCAGCATTACATCACGGACGTTTCTCTCGGGTGTCTGTTTTGTTACGCTTAGAGATTCACGTTGGTATTCACAAACAATGGTGAGGCAGTTAGATGGCATAAGTAAAAAAACAGCATGGGAATCGAAGCCGATCGACCCCTTTTTCATCTGCCCATGACCCTTTAAACGTAAAATAAACATGATACAAACTTGATTTCCTAATAAAAGCTGTGTGGATGTAATAAAATAGCGAGCCCATCCGGTCCTGCATTGTTTGTTTTACATTAGTTTTGCTAATGGCGTGAATCTTCATAGCGGAACTATGATGCGAGCGACAAAGGTTCTGCACGAAAGGAGCCCCGCTGCAACAGGAAGTTCTACACACGGAAGTTGTGTTGTCTTTTGTGTATCCCGATTTGTGGTTGTTTTATTTAGGAAAACACCATTTTAGTTGTAACATTTTGTGATTTTTCAGGCAGCAGTTAAGCAGATTTGGATTATGCATTGCTGGGTAAATAACCATACGACTTGTTAAAGCGGTTTCTGATTGATCTGTCTCCTGTACCCCTCGCGCTATTTTCATGAGTGTGCGAGAAAGCTCGATTGCATTAACGTTAGTGCTAACGTTAATCAGATTAACACATGGAAATCATCTAAAGCAGGGCATAACAGCCGAATTTAATTGGGTGCATTGTTGGTTGTAAGTCTTTATGTGAAAAGTGCTTTTGGATGGTTAGGTAGGCTAGTGTATAGTGTTGTGGGGCAAAGAAAGATGCATTTTGGAGATTACTTGTTTATGATGAACACATGTTGGCTAATGAACAATGTCATTTTCTATTTTAGTGAGTGGGGACTTGTAAACTACTTAGCTTCCCTTTTTAATGGGAGAAAGCCTAAATCTAACACATTTTGTAATTTATTTTCATATATCCGTCAGATCTATTCTCATCAGACCTAATGTTAATGGCATAGCCAGTTATATATTAAAATACCCACAGGCTGTTTGCATACTGTGATTCATTTTATGAAACTATTCTACTTCTGATTAATATTTACAAGTCGATTCTACATATGTTTTTAAATTGCAGATCTCTGTCAAGGAGGTCAAAATCAGTGAGGGGGATGGACGAGCAGAAATCAAACTGCGAAGAGAATGACTCTGAACCAACAGGTAATGTATCATGTAATTTTTCCTCATGTCCCAGCATCATTCATTATGAATTAAATGTACTCTATTCTGCAGGAACGCAAATAATTTCACAACTTGTCTTTTGCTCTTTAAAGAGAAATGCACATGGCTGAGAACAAAAAAATAGTTTTTTATTTTTTTATTTTAACATGATAGATAAATAAACCTTATTTGTTAGAGGTTGTGACAAAAGAGCAGAACGAATTAGGTTTTTATTTCCCCACAGCAGATGAGTCTATGTGTTTAATAAAGCCATTTATTCCCTTTGTTACATGCATTGTTTGCTTTAAAGTGATGTCTTGT
>JAPMOB010231551.1:0-20056 GCA_029875015.1 Lepomis gibbosus
GTGTGTGTGTGTGTGTGTGTGTGTGTGTGTGTGTGTGTGTGTGTATGTGTACCAGAGAGATATAGGGAGGAAGTTGGGGACACATGGTGGAGATACGGCTGGTAACATGGTCAAGTCTACAGCACAGGATGCGACTGTGTCTGCTTGCTGTGAGTGGAGTCCTAACCAGTGTATTTATCTTTGATGTGACAGGGGGAGATTGATTCAAAAGCCAAGTGTTGCAATTAACCCCTTATATGACCATCAATCACCATAATGCATAAGAACAGTAATCTTATTAAATACCCAGGGAGAAATGAGGCCATTATTGTCTGTCAAATGTCCACTACTACCAAATGACGTGAGGTTGAAAATTGTCATATGGCTCATAAAAAATTACATCATCTGTAAATTAATTGTGTGGATTTAAATAAAGAGAAGGACGGACAGAAATTAGCACAATATGGTAAACTAACAGTTACATTTGAGTAGGCTGTGTCACACAAGGAGTTAAAAGACAGAATTATGCCACATAGAGTAGTCTTTGCAAAAATGCAAAATAAAAGGATGGGAAAATATTGACAATATTCAGGGTAATTTTTCATCATGTAAGAATAGGTGACATATTTTTCAGCTGGTGGATATCTCATTGAATAAAACTCTTCATATAATGTCTCATATTCATCTATTGTTTAGAACCGGTATATTTCAATGGATGTTTTATCCTAGTTGTCAACTTTATAAAGTTAACGTAGACCTCTGGAGGAAGCTGATGATGTGTGTGGGCAGTACATGTAAATTACTTGATTGGTTATTGTTTTATCAGGACTTATTGTGTGTACCACCTAAGTGCTGATTTTTAGATGGCAAATGATTCTAGCAAATGATTAATTGCAGTTTTCAAAGTTTTCTAGAAAACATAAACATAGGATAACTAAAGTCTTTCTTCCTGTACTTTATCTTTCATTTGGAAATAAGGCAGGCATTATGGTACAACTGGTGGGAAAAACATAATAGAGCAAAGAGAGAAATCATCAACTTATGAATCCAAGCCAAAGATGCTCAATAAATGAACAAGAGTCAGGCGCTATGACAAGTCAGGGGATCACCAAAGTGTTACAAATTATTCTAAGGCGGGTGTGTGAATGTCCGTACCAAATTTTATCACAGTCCATTAAATAGTAACACAAATGTCACTCACATGGTGGTACTACAACTTGTGAGATCACAAACGTCATTAGGGTTCATCCTCTTGGCGCTACGAATATCTGTGCCATGGCATTACATCCAATTGTTAATGAGATATTCCAACGACTGCACTACAGTGGTGGACCTGCAAAGTTACATTGCCATCCCCAGAACCACGCCGCAGAGCTAGATACACCTTTGCTTAAACTCAATATACTGAGAGCATATGAAATGTCTATTGAATGTCCTCATTATGCATGTTTTTCAAGTATGTAACAATATCTGTACATTTGAAATCAAGCCAATTCACATCCATAAGAAAATACAGTATGTACAGTAAACAAAAAAAAGCAGGACAATTAAAGGTAGCAGTTGTAAGAACATAAATACAGTACATTCAGATAATGAACATTGCAATCTACTTACATGATCTAATTTACATATCTTTACCTACCAACAAATGCTTCCCTTTGAGTGTTTTTTTAATTTTTTAAGTGGTCTGCCTTAGCTCTCAAACACGTTTTCTCCGAATAAGTGCCTTGTCCCTTCACACTATATGCTGAGGTAAGACCAAGAAAAAGGGTGGTAAAAGGAAGAGTAATTAAGCCACCAGATAATCCTGACGACAGCAGCAAAAATGGCTATTCAGCGTATGGCTTGTAATTGTGGTCAGGACACTATGACCTTATTCATGTGTGGAGTGACTAAGAGGAATGGGGGTGGGGCACAGTATTTGTCCCATGGGTACAAATCGACCCAGCTCATGTAAAGAACCAGGTCTCTGCAGGTAGTTAAAGTTAGAAGTTACAGGATTAGAGGGGATTGTCAGTGATGCTTGTTCACCTGCTAGCATGGTTTAACTTGCTTATAAGCTCACGTAGTGTGGAAGGTGGTTCGGAAATATTTTTCAGTTTATGTTAATAATTAGTTAAGATCAAACAAATATTGAAGTTGTTTAGCAAACGTACTGTTCTCATCTTCCTAAACGCGCTGATTTTATGCTTTTCTCTATTTTGTATCTTTGTCAATTTAATATATTTAGGTTCATGACTGTCTGTCAGATAAAACAAGCAATTTGACTTTATAAATCTGCAATACAGTAATATTCATACAATCTTGTATAATCTTCTACTGCTTTGTTAAAAATAATAGAGATGAACAAATAAAGAAACACTGAGATTGATCCAGACTTATTTTTTGATATTTGATTTGATACTGTAGAGTTTGATTTTTTCCAAGGATTGTTGACTACCTGAAACTTTACCTGATGATGTCTTGGCTGTCTCCGCCTGTCAATTGACTCTTGATGTCCTAGCAGTCTGATGGGTGACTTTATTTTGTATGCTGGCTTTACCAGTTAACAGGCTATCAAGGTCTCTGGAAGACAGGTTTTGGAGAGGTCAGCATGATTCGTTTCAAATTCTGGTGCCAATAGGTTTGGGTGCACGTTTAATCATTTGTTACTGCAAAAAATTACAGACTTACACCTAGCACAAGGCCTAGGGGTCACTGACCAGACATGCCACTACACTTCATTCATGGATACTAAGCATCCACACATACACTCAGATGTGTGACTAAAAACATCTTCGGATCTGTGGTTCAGGAAATCTTCCTTTCACGGCCCCTCAAGGGTGTACTGACATCAGTGAAAGGAATGTGTTATTATGTGTGTCAAGAGATCATGCTAAAGGTCTACAGCCCAGGAATTGCGGAGTACCTATTAGTCAACTGTTGTACATACCACTTGAAATGAGTGAAAGTGGATTGCCTATTGAGCTAAGATCACATTGAGCAAAATGCAAATTGTGTGCATGCCTTCTAAGGCTTACAACATTGAATTTGTTCTAGTGATGAAAAACAACAAACTCAGAGATATACAGTTCTTTTTCTTCTCTTTTATATTATTAAATCTAGCTGGTAGTTGATCTTATTGCAGATAAAAAGTAGAAGGTACAAGGCAAATTTATCATTTTTCAACACAGGGTTGTATTACAAGATGAAGTGGTGGTTCCTTTTATGCCAGTCACAAAAATGATATACAGTAGATGGGTGGATTAATAGTGAGTCATGGAAATAAAATTATTTTACACGGTCGAGTCCTTAGGATGAATTGAGGAGAGGGAAAAAGCTGATCTTAAGTTTGGTGGTTTCCACAGACATTAAAATCATCACTGACCTCCTAAGTATCAACAGTCATGAACCTTCCAACTATCAATTCTCCCAGGAGAGAGAAATCCATCCATCCATACAGCAGGATGTTGCTACAGTCGTGTTATTGCGAGTGCATCCATCCAGGCACCCAAGAGCTCTGACTTCTTGGCTCTGCTTGCACCTCGAGCTGTTGGCGGGACAGCAGACCTCTCACCCGGAGGGGAGCAGATGAGATCTCCATCAACATATCCCATCTCCTCTCATCATCATCATCACACACCCTTCACCCCAACCCCTCCCTTTTCCCCTCTCGCTTTCCGAGGTGTCTGGTGACTCTGGCCCCTGTTATCTTGCCCCTCCCTTCATTGTGGAGGAGAGGAAGAGAGAGGGAGAAAGAGAGAGGCTGCAGCCCACCACCATGTCCCTAGAGGCCCCTTGCCTGCCTGCCTGCCTGCCCCTCCTGCTGCTCAGTACAGCTGTGGCTCAGGACCAGACCCTGACCAGCTGGGATCTCAACCCTGCCAGAGAGCCACTTGAAGAGCCACTGTGTGTGAAAGCTTCTCACCGCTCCTCGCTGAGTGTTCTTCATTAGGTGAACCAAACAGACACTAACTCCAACTACAGCTGCCAAACGTCTCCGCTGGTGCTGAAAAAAACCTTTTTTGACCATGACTGTGGCACCCTGGGCCCTGGCACTTCCCCTGCCCCTTGTGCTCACCCTGCTCAGCCTGGCGCCGTTGCCCACCTTGGGAGGCTGCCCGTCAGCTTGCCGGTGCTCTTTCGCCATGCTGCAGTGTCTGGAGCCCGATGGTATCACCAGCATCCCAGCTCTGGCACCACAGGAGAGCGAGAACGTGACGGAGATGTGAGTATGATGTGTCACCTGCTCTACATGTACCTCTAAATGAGCATGAGTATATGGGGTGCGCTCACATGCTTTGATGTTCGTATTTTTTTCAAGCTTGATTTTCTCTGTTTGTGTTCATTTTCTCACTCTGTGTTGGTTTTGAATTAGTTTGGAATGTCTCAGTGGCAGAGGTTTGGTGATCTGATCTGAAGTTTTATCCACTTGTTTTGGAGAATCTCTTATTTCGATCCAGGTGATAAAATGTAGTAATCATAGTTAGTCTACAATCACTGGCAAGGTTTTCTGATTGAGCGATACAGAAGTATTAATGTCCGATGGATGAAGATAGAGCTGACCGTACTTTTTTTTCATTAGTTGGGTGCAGATATGTCTTTTATTTCTCATTATTTGTTACATTCATTTGTAGGACTGATGTTAGAACAGTATGTTTGTCCAGTTGTGTTTAGCAAGACATAATGAAGATGTGTTGCCAAAATGCTACAGCAAAGTGTTGGAGAGTAACTGCCCTGAGTCCCTTAAGAGCACAATGAGCAAAGTGCTAATTATCTGCAAGGCTTTGTTTAATTCTCAGTATTTGAGATAGTCAACATCTGCTCTGTTTTCATACCATATAGTGAGTAAGTTTTTAGCTTTAGCCAAATCCAGGCCCCAGGGTTTTCAAAAGGATCTCAGCACTATCAGTTCTTGTAGTGTTGTGGAAACCCTCATAACGAAAACCTCAACTACATTTTTTGGTGTTTTTATGTTATGAAAGCTTCAAGTTTATCTGGTCGCCTGTTACTGAATTCAGGATCTGAGTCTTCTTATTAAAACTAATTCAAAATACAGAACATAACACAATTATATTTTACATAATATATATATATATATATATATATATATATATATATATCTTTGGATGTTATATCTGGTAGTTATCAGATGTAATCAGTTCTGTACACTGCCTTTAATTTGAATGGTCTTTCTGCTCTCTCCCGTGGTGCTATTTAGATCTCTTGAAATTTGTTGATAAAATGCTTTTAAACTATTAAAAACTTAATTAGGGGTCCAAGCCCGAAGTGGGCTGGGAACCCCAGTACCGCGAAGCGGCTGGGAACCCATTGTAATCGTTCTTGTTTGTATTATTCTTTTTATTCTTCCATACATTTTCGCCTAATTCCGATACTGCAGCCTAGACGGTAAGTGCTACAGACGCGAAACTCACAGGGTAGGTTCAGGCCCATGAGACTACGGCATGTGAAAAAATTCGCTCACTTCTACCTCTAGTGGGCACTACAAGCTAGGTCCAAAGTTTGGCACATTCAAATCGCTGTAAGTCCCGTCTACGATGGATAAGCAGATATCAAAAACCTTTTATCCAGGCGTTCGGTGGATCGAGCTAGACCTTTTTTCGCTACAATTTGAACATTGAAAAACCTATTTTAATTAACTTCTATGAAGCTGCAAGTCCCATTGACACCAAACTTGGCAAGGATAATCTAATGTTAACCTAAGGCTAACAAATGTTTGAAAAAATGCTAAAAACAGGAAATGATGTCAAATTTTCGCTTTGGATTGGCACCAAACTTGGACCATTAATGTGGGACGTCCCCTTGAGGGCCTGTATAAAAATTTGGTGCAACTAGCCCCTAGGTGGGGCTGTTTAACACAAAAAAATTGTTCCTCTATAACCACAACTCACCTTGACATGAAACCACTGTCGAATTGTTCAGCATGGTCCCCTTACTGCAGGCACCAAAGTTCATCCAAATATGCCCATAGATGGTGCTGTTATTGCACATTAACGACGAAAATAAATATCCCATTGACTTACATGCATTTTATATCTCCAGTACCACAGGTCCGATTAACACCAAATTTGGGTCAATTCTTCCCCATGGGGCCCTGATGACACCTGAACAATTTCGTGCAATTCGCCCAAAAGGTGGCGCTATAGTCCAAGCTGAAATGTCGTGGAAAAGCCAATTATGTGAACGGGATTTTCAAACATGCCACATTTTGCCAAGGTTTGGAATGCCCGATCAACACAAAACTTGGGGATCTTATGTGGCACGACTTCCCAAAGGCCTGTGTGAAATTTGGTGTCAATCGGCCAAAAGGTGGCGCTATTAATCGTGTATCAAAAAACACTAACATTCACATACATTCATTTTATATCTCCATAACCACAAGTCCGATACATACCAAACTTGAGTCAATTCTTCACCATGGGCCCACGGATGACACCTGACAAATTTGGTGCAATTCTGCTCACAGGTGGTGCTAAAATCGAAGCTGAAATCTCTCAATAAATCCCATACATTTCAATGGAATTTTCACAGGCGGGATGTTTTGCCTCTGTTTGGAATGGCCCATCGAGACCAAACTCGTGGGACCTTATGCGGCACGGCAGCGGGGCACCTGGGCTGACTGACGCGCCCTCCGCAGGGCCGGGGGGGGGGGCGGCTTCGACCCCGCTTACAGCTGCTTGCAGTTCTAGTTTAAAATTGTTTTGTTATAAAGCACCTTTCAGGGGTCTTTAATTAAATATTCAGTGTCATCAGGATTGTGTGATTTGATCAGGTTTGAGTCAATTTTCAGAAAAAGAAAATTCAAATGTGGATATACAAAGTTATCATCAAAGCAAATTTCTATAATCTCTGTGACATCAAATTCTACTGCTAATTGCAATTGTGGCAAAGATGAAGCACATTTGCGGCGAGAGTGACTTTTTATCTGCTCCCACTGTAATAAAACAGTAAGCTTCTTGCATGTGTAAGATATCTACAACACGTAAAAAGACAAGATACATGTGCAATATGTCCTGAAGGTTAACAAATCATTACTTCATATACAGGTAACATGCTTTCATTCACGGTGGAGATCCACATGTTGTAATCTCAGTGACTAGAGAAAGTATTTTTCAATTTTTAAGGCTCAAATGCAAATTCCATTTCTGATGAACAATCCACTGACCTGCTGTACCAATGAGGTCGTTCTGACCTAATTCATGTTCCTTTGCTGTGGTTCAACTGGTGCTCCATAGTTGAAATAGAAAAGATGGCTGAGAATGTTCACTTGATGTAATGGTTTGGAGGCCAATTTGATGTAGGTAGTCCTTTTCAGCCATACATATCATATTTTTGATTATCACATAGTTATGCACAAGCAATCCCTGGGCGAATGTGTTTGAATAAAACTCTTCTAAGTTATTGCTTAGATGAACTGAGACTTCTCACCCAGCTACAGCACTTCTGAGGCAGATGACTGTTATTTAACATTGCCTTTTTTAAACTTTGCATGGAAAGAGAGGTAGAAACTGACCACCTGTGATTTAAAGAGGGCTGCTGTATTATTATGCAACCCACCATCAGCTCCAACATGGAAAAGTAAATGTCACTCTCTGCACCACCACGCTGTTCTTTCTTTGTTCCAAGTCCAAGCAAGTCAATTTACTGCTGCTTTCAGCCTCTGTTCACCTATCCCACCCCCCTCTCTCTTGCCTTGGAGGTATTTCCTTGTACCTGCAGCTAAACATGTTTCGTAGAGCTCTGGGTGAGGTTTGACATTCTCTCTGGACCATTCAATCAATAAGCGAGCGGGCCATTCTCTGCTTCTGTTTTCCACGGTGCTCTACATGCCAGCAAACAACAACACTTTGCCATATTGGCAGTCCAAGGGAATACAGCCGATATGCAGAACAAACAAGGGGCCATTAACTGTGGAACAGGGGCCGAGATTCATCATACCCTGAGTTATAAATTCAATTTTGTGAATTGCCAGTCAGTGCCCCCACCCGGGAACAATAGATGATATACAGCCCACTTGGCTCAATCCAATAAGTAGGGGCGATGGGTGATCCCGGGCCCACCTGCCCTGTAATCACATTATTGCTGTGTGGGTCAATCAGACATGAATAAAAAGGTTTATGTGTTGCAGCTGATAAACAGAGGAATGGAAGGTTGAAACAATGCAGACTAGCACTGCTGAAAGTGGCTGTCATCAACTAGAAATTACTGCAGGTATTTTTTGGCATATGCACCCCATGATCTATCTATCTATTTTTATTCTTCACTCCATTTCAATGAAAATACTGCACTTTTTACTTTTTTGTTTCAAAGCTTTCAAGTTACTTTTTACTTTGCAGCTAACAGTAAGAGTTTGCAGAAAACCTTTAATCTGGTTAAGTGATAATCATTACTGTAAAATCCTCTGTAACCAAAAATGGCAGCAAGTCAGGAGCAACAGTTGATGCTTTTTCCAGTGAGCAGGGCCCTCAGAAACCATTAAAAATGCTTTAGCCTTAATCTGTTACATGACCCACTAGAAACCAGTTTGAATCTGTTCTCTTCAACATCTGCTGTGGTGCCTCAACAACATGCCATTTAAAAGCATTTGTTTCACCATATTTCAACAAAAAAACTTGGTTTAAAGGAGACCTATTATAGTGCATTTCCACTGCCCTGTACAGTAGCTTTGCATGATTCAGAGTTCAAGAAAATAAATTTCTATCTTATACTGGCCCTTCATGTAGGGCTTCATTTCAGCCTCTGTCTGAAACAAGTGTAGCTGCCACTGACAGACAGACCAACTGGGTGTAGCTGTGTGTAGCAAATGACCATATATGGACCACTGGCTCCATCTAGCTCTGTGTGTGTCGTCAAATGGAGCCGTTAGAAGAAAAAGCTGTTCAAAACAGAACATTCAGAACAGGAGTAAATCTGAGGTTTTGGCTCAAAGGGATTTCTTTTAAATATTTTTACCTCATTATTTGAAGCTTTGGCCATGGTTAACATGAACATCCAATATTGTAACATTGTCATAAAATATGGAATAGCATAATAGGTCTCTTTTAAAATAATTTGTTGTTGTAAAATTGAATATTCATTACTAAACATACAGTAGCCAAAGTTTAAGTTCTGATAAAAATATGCTTAGGCATCTACTAACAGTTAAAACTCAGGTAGTCTGCCTCATCTCCACTAAAGACGTATTCACATTTGCTAATTCAACAACAGTTTGCAGCATGATCCTGCAACCATGTGTGCTTTCACATGGCGATCCGGCTTTCCGAAACCAGTTGAGTGACAGAAAAAGACAGTTATGTGTAACACAACACCGGTATGCCGTCTGTGGCTTTTCACACATACATTGTTCTGTCTCTGTTACTACCAACATTCCCAGCTCAGAGGCGGATCAAAACAGAATTTTGATATGATTTACAAAATAATATGGGCTAAGTTTAATTTAATTCACATTTCAGTGTGGAATAATATAAATGTACATTTACAAACAGTTCAGTAGTTGAAAACATATTACAGCTAATAAAAAATTCACAGTGTCGCACTGTGAGGAAATCCCCCTGCTTCCCCCTCCCAATGCACTTGTACGTTAGTACGTGCATGAAATGACTTTGAGTTAGCGGGAGATTCCTTGTGGCAGTGCACATATCAAAACAAAGCAGGCAGCTCAAAACGCTCCAAAATGGACATTAGAAAATGGTTCCAAACCCCAGCTGCTTCATCCACACCTATAAACCCTAACTCTGAATCTCCAATGACAGTAAGTTCTACTACATCCACACGCTGATAAACGAGTCTGCTGAAAACAAGATCAAGACAGCCCGGCTTGTGACTCCGCATACACTAACATCGTTGTCCAAACATCACAAAACATTAGGCCCACTGTGTTATTCCAAGTTTTGCCTCCCTGCCGAGAATTGCATGCACCTCCAAATACTGCTTTTATAATAATAAATAATATCCTTTGTGGGGTTCATCAATGGTGATAAATGATTTATCATGTTTAGAGTCATTAATATTTTATTACACTTAGTAGAAGTAGCATTCATTGAAATTCAGCTAAAAGATGTGGTGATTACCTCGTTTGATCAATGAGCACAGCAAAGTGACTGAAAAGGACCTTAAAAGGTGGATGCATAATTCGGCAGAACAGATGTTGAAGGCTACCTACCGATATTTGCATCCACCTCTTTTCTCAGCATAAACGAGCGTTACCAGCCGTCAGCAGTACATGCAATGTTCAGCAGGCAGGCAGAATTCTGCACAACAATGGCACTCCAACTGGCCTTGGTATTTGGTGCTTTTACCACCTGCAAAAATTCATTCTCCACTCTCAAAAATGTATTCTCAGTACACTGGAGCGCTTCACAACAGAGTAGTTCAAAGCTTCTCAAGAAGTTCCTGTCAGCTCACAAGCGGCGTCTGCAGCTCTTCTAACTGTGAGTTCAATTTAAAGTTTCATGTAGGCCAGTTGTTAGTGTATTCATCTAGGTTAACTGGTATTATGTAGCCTACTGTCAAAGTGTCAAAGTACACTATTTTGTGTTGTTGTCTATTGTCTATACAATCAATTTAGTATTTAGTTCTTTTTTTTCAGATTTGCACTGTCCATTGTCCTGAAATGTTCCTCCCGCCGTGGAGAAACAGCTATTTAATTTCTTTTTAATGATGGAGACTGTAGAATACTCTATGTTGGAGTGTGTTTGTAATTGTTTTGATAATGGTACATGGTGCTTTTTTAGTTGTAGCCTATAGGAAAAGCTCATGGCAGAGCAATCTAAAATTAAGATGTGTCTCTTCTGTCAGTGAGACAGAAGTTAAACTACATCCTAGCTGTTAACTTTGTTTATAATAGAGTTAGTTTAGGAGAATTTGGTTTGTATCACTACAGGCTAATCACTTACAGAAACGACAGTAACGATAATAACTAGCCTATAGGATATCCAAAAAAATTCCCCATCACTGGTGCCCACACATTGAAAATAATTGCCCCCTGCAGAGCCGGTCTGAATCCGGCTCTGATCTGACCCCCCTTTTATAATGACATTTCCATACCTTTTATATTTCACACTGCCCAGCGAGCCGGCATATTGGCAAAATACTTCTGGAAAATAACCTTATTTAGTGGAAAGTGCTTATTAACGTCCTACCATGTAGTCACGTTGCTGCTTCCTAGTGGTTTCAGAGCAGATGATTTTTAAATGTCAGGGTGATCTTTTAAGGGGAAATCTGAATATTTTACACATCAGAGTCTGTATACAGGTTATTTCTTCATATGTGGAAAAGGTTGTAATGCCCTTTGTGGCTGCAGAGGGAGCTGCACAAAGTACCTAAAGTGATTTATGCGCTCTATTTGAGGCTAGCAGCTCAAGGCTACATTAGCTACAACTGGCATAGCAGACCTGAATCACCAAATTGTCGGTGGTCGGTTGCATTGGCTCATAGACCTGTTTTAGGCTGGCTGAAGCCACCCTAACATGGTCATAGGACCCCCCAAATAATAATAATAATAATAATAATAATAATAATAATAATAATAATAATAATAATAATAATTTATGCATTCTGCATTGCATTAAAAATGCATTTAGATTATTTGCAGACATGTAGACTACTCAACAAAGAGAAGCAAGAATATTGATAAATACTATAGAAATATACAAATATAATTTGTATTTATTTACTTAACTAATGTAATCCTTCTGGTTGTTTCCTCTGCTTCATAATTTTAAATTACTACTGTGTTCTGGCACTAGGACCCTGAGGGAGGCTGCCTTTCATCGCTGCTCTGCCGAACTGCTGGGCGACGAGCCGTATCACTCACATAGAATGTTGTTGTCAGTGAAAACTAAATTTCATAGTGTCCCTGCTAAAGTAAATTATTTCTTTATATTTACTATATTTGCTGTATTCTGACCCACTTACCTTTCTGCATTAATTGGCCCCTAATAAATTAAATAAATATGAAGATGTTGCCTAAATTGCAAGGTTTTACATGAGCATCTACCTACAGATATACACACAGGAATTTAGAATAAAATAACGCGATCATACATACATTTATCCATACATATAGTAATCATTACTCAAAATATTTTAATCCTTCCACCATCAGGTTATTAATTCAGACAGTAGCCACTTTAAATAAGATCCTTATCTACATCTTATATGCTTGAATGCAAGCCAAACTACAGAGCAAAATCACACTCTGATTGAACCACAGTGCAGTAATTAAATAGCATTCTTTGGACCTGCAACCTATTTAATAGAGAGAGGAATTAGACCCACCCACTTTTTAAGACCAATGATATTAGACGCACTCACTTTTACCGTCTGAAATTCAACGCATCTGTTTGTTCACCTTCCAGTGCGTCGTCAATCAAATCCATTCCCCTTGAGGAATGCACTAATTAAGCCGCATTCTGCAGCTGTCACTTTCACGCTGCTGCTTCTTCAAATCCATTCTCGGCTCATTTAGAGTCCATATAAGTTAAACTCTATTAGGCTACTTGTGTTCACTGCTCGCGCCCGCCGCCACCAGGTAAACAAAGCATTTTAGCATACCTGCTGCTCAGGTGTGTCTTTGTGCTCACATACTGTCAATAAAAAAGCCGCTTTTTAAGTGAATTTTCATCATTTGTTTACCTGGTGCTTTTGATGGCATCATGTGTTTGTTGCTGCATTGAATTACAGTTACACTTACTGCTTTGTTGCTGTAACAGCGAGTTATCTGACATTTTTACTAGGCTAGCTACAGATTGTTAACATTAATCATCCAGTGTTAGCAGCTCTTTGAATCCTGGTCAGTTAGAGAAGCTAGCTGTACCAGTGCCAAATCTTATTCAAATATGGACTGGACAAAATTATTGTTTTTGTGTCTTGGCGTTGGTGTTTAATGCACACTACTTTAGCCTACTTTAGCCAATCAGAATCGTTCTATATTGATAGGTGCATACCCTCTATTTGCAATCAGCATACTGCTATGCCCCCATTCCTCTCTATATACGAAAATTTGTTTGCCTAGAGGTAAATTAAATTAGTTTTCTAGTTAAATTTTGTTTTGTATTAAAGCTTTTTTAATGAATGCAGTTAATATGTTATGCATGTAGTTAAAAGGTTTGTGTTTACATTTTCTAAGGCAGTCAGGCCTTCATCATTTGTGAGTGCATCGTCTGAGGTAGTTCTAAATTTGTTCACAGACACAGGGTACAAACTAATTCAGGTAAGAAAATACTGATGAATCCTGGATTGGTGCGTAAATATTTTGTACGCCCATTTTAAAGATGGAGCATGCAGTTCCAAATACCATAATATCTAGAGCGAACAACGATTTAGCAAGTAATGCAACTAATGTTAGCTATGTAGTGGGTTAGCAAACTGTCACTACAGTTGTTGCTGCAAAGCTAACATACAGAGAGGAAAGATGGTGTAGAGCCCACACATATGTGAGCCATACTCACAACTCTCCTGCTACTATCAGTTTCAAGTTACTTTATTTGTACCCATAGGTAATTTTTTTTTTTTTTACAGTGGATGAATCATCCTCACATTTTAGAACATAACACAGACAATAGATAATAGACAGTATACAGTAGATAAATATAATTAAATTTTTCAAGGTTCTATAGCTAACATCACAACAACACCATTTCTTGGCAAACTAGAATGTCCAAGGAGTTTACATTATTGACACACAAATCATGGCTGCAATGGATGAATAGTGTTTGTTTTCCAATTAGCCATTGGATGATGAGGAGATTTCCACTGAATTTGACAAAAAACATGTCCAACATATATTGTGTCGTGAGATGATAAATTGATTGAGTGCTCTAAATTAAAGACCAGCATTACTATTCCAAAATAAATAAGCAAAGATATGTTTGCTTTTGAAAAGGAAAAACTTAGAAAGTAATATAATTCAGTGCATGTTGTTCTTTTATTCACATTTTTGAATTTGCTATTGTTTACTTCTTCTGCAACAATAAAATGTTGCCTTTAGGTCCTAACCTTAACCCTAACTAACCTTTAAGCACTTCCTGCTCACTTGTTAGCCATAAAAATACATGAATGTTTTTTTTTTTTATCTATTTGATGCACATATACATTTTATATCTATTTTCCAAGTCGTCTTGTGGTCGCCTCAAGGCCATCTCCTGAAAATTTTATTTTTCATCATTTCTTTTTATTACAATTATTTGGTTCATTTTAGGTGGAAAGGAAGGTTTCCCATTATCATGTGTTCAAGAGAGGGCTGAAGACATTCACATTGACAAAATCCTTCACTATTTGAATCAGGTCAAAGAAGAGTCCTCCTGAACTTATATGGACAACATTGTTCGGGGGTGGGGGTGTAATAAGAGGTGGAGAAGGGCAGAGAATGGGGTGGACAGTTTGTTCCGGCGAGATCCTTGGTAGGTCCAATCAAGCCATCTATTGAAAGATCTCATGAAAAGAGCTGGCTGTCCTTGTGCTGAGCGCTGAATTGATCTACACCTCACTAGTTATTCTTAGGTAGGCCGGACAGAAATTTCCCATCAGCTTTGTCTATACTTCTGAAAGGATTATTTTTTCCACATGAACTATAGTTTAAGTTCTGAAATGAGCTTTGCAGTTTTTGGGTCCCTAAACATCTCAGCTGGATTTGCTATCAGTTCTTAGTTGTTAGTTGTTCGGTAGATGGCAAGGAGGTCAGACACCTGCCAATGGGGTTGAATTTGATTGCTACCCTACTTCTTTGATGCCTTTTCTTATTTTCTCACTCACATGATCATGGTTTCAACTCCCATGGTTAAAAGTGGGGGGGGGTTCACCCCTTTTTTCCCTGTTGCTTCTCCCAACTCTAAATGATACCTTTAAAAAGAGGTTAATGGTTTAAGAAATTAGCTATTGGCACTAACATTACACAGAACAGAACTCAATTCTGTTGTGTTTATCATGGCTTGTCATCATCAGTAGACTGGTATTTCTATGATTTAATTTTACTGTTTTTAGTGGTCTTGTCGTCTTAAAAAATGGCAAATCTGTTTTTTTGGTGTCCAGTTAATTCTAAATAATAATCACAAATAGTGATAAACTCCTCAATTATTTTGTATGTGGGAGATTAATTCACTTATTTTCAAGTGTTATGTGTCTTTTTCATCTGTTTTCTGCTATTTTCACTGGGCTTAATTGAACATCGACACAAAAGGGTACAGGTGTACATTTATGTTTTGACCTTGCAACTCTCTCTTTCTTTTCATTAACTAGTTACATAGAAAACCAAGCAGGCCTGGAGAATATAACAGAAATTGATCTTGTCAACTACAGAGAGCTGAAAAACCTGTAAGTAATGTTTTTCTTTCTATTACTGAATGACAAAAACAAATGTTAAAACAGTTCATGCTTCCAGGTAGCAGGCCAACATAATGTTTTGTTCACTGCATTGTAGAGACTAACTATTTGTTCTATAAGTTCAAATCTCAATACAATATATCATTCCATAAAAGTGACTGTTGAAGCACTTAGTTACAACTGCCAAGCTTTTCGCCCACTCACACGTGCAGTTAACGAGGCATATTTAACAGTTAAAACTCTTAATAATTTTAAAAAATAATGGATCTTTAATTTCAGACAGAGGTGTACTAAAAGCAGGTTTGGGAGCAACTGTTTTGACTTGGCTGGCAGATTTCAGCAGCTCTAGCTGACTGGCTAATTAAAAGTTAATTTAGGTATTTGAAAACCTGCGCCATTTTGTAGGTAGTGGCTGCAACTTTATTCTTTGGGTTAATTGTGGCCACAAAAAATGTTTCATTTTGCCAACTACAGGCTCACACTGTTAAAACAAGTGACAACACCATGGAAGGCATCTCTACAAATAACACTCTAACTAACAGTACTTGTTTTTAACAAAAAACAGAAGTCTCACTCAAGGACTGGTCTCACTCTGAAATCTGGTAAGAGGCGAGCTGTTGCAGAAAGATGACTGTGGAAATGCGAGTAAGAGTCTTTTTAAAGAAAAAAATTTACTCAGTCATTTTTTAGGAGCTCTTCATCAGCTTACTGTGGCTCAAATAAACGTGGACATCCATGAAAGTCAAATGACTCTTCTACATTCTTGAAATCAGCCAAACATTCAGCAATGATTTAGGAAATAAAGTCTTGCTAGCAGTTCCTCTATGTACAGTACATAACAAACTTCTCTCTCCATCATTGACTCACAAGTCACGTTTCCGCCAGTGTCTTCCTGCAACAACTCGCCTCTCATGAGATTTCAGAGCGAGAATTGTCCTTGAGCAAGACTTATGTTCTGGTTAAAGACAAGGGTTACTGTGTTCAATATGTGGAGAAATCCAAAGCTTGACTGGCTTTGATTGGAAAATGACAGTTTGCATTCCTCCTTATAACCATTTCAGAGTCCATATTGTCTGACATTCAGTTCACTTGGCTTTCTCAGTTATATTAATTTGAACATTGGCAATGATTCTGAGATTGAATTTCCTTAAAACGCAGATTTTTTACCAAAAGTATGTGAGGACCTGAACATTAGAACCATGTGTGATTGTTTAACAACTCATTCCAAAACCATAGATATTTATCTTCTGCTATATCAGCCTCCACTCTTCAGTAAAGGCTCTAAGCAATATTTTGAAACCTGGGTTTAGGGATTTGTTCCCATTAAGCCACAAAAGCATTAGAGAGGTTGTGCACTGGATAGGGATGAAGTCTGTACAGGCTAGTCAAGTTCTTCCTCATCAAATTGGGGAAAAAACATTTCTTAATGGACCTGAATTTGTGCAGGGATGTCATGCTGAAACATCAAAAGGCCTTCTTCAAAGAGCTTCCACAAAGTTGGGAGCTCACTGTTATCCAAAATATCATTATATGGTCTGAAAATTAAAGGTTTTCCTAAGTAGAACTAAAGGGCCTTGACCAATCCATGAAAAAACAGCCCCACATAAGTCCACAAAAGTGTATTGGGTGTCCCCATACTTTTGGCCACATCTGAAAAAGTTTACTGAAGGTAGTGTTGTATTAAAATCTCTCATTACCTCAGTAGAGAAATAGTTTGAGATCGATAAAAGTCAGATTTATCTAACAAACTAATGTTAAGATAGAGCTGAAATATTTTGTAAATGAATCGATTAGGTGAAAGAAAATGAATAGACATTGAATAGAATAATCATTTAAGCCAATAACTGGTTTTATAAAATGGTTTTATAAAAGTAAACTGAAGATAAGATTTTCGGACTGTTCGCACAAATCAAGCAATGTGAATGTATCATTTTGAAAAAACTGTCTCATACAAACTCACACAAGTTTAAGTATTTCCGAGTTTTAATGCTTTCTAAAACAAACATTTTGTTTTTCTGTTTATTGTGCTTTCTCTCCCCTTCTCCAGCACAGTCACATCATGTAAGCTGAGGCTCATCTCTGCCAACGCCTTCCAGCACAACCTCAAGCTCCAGTATGTGTAAGTGTCATCGATAAGGATTGTTTTGGCCTTTGTCATGTTTTGACTTGTGTATGGATCAGCCTATTTGTCGCTGTCAGTCAGTGCTCAGCCAGCCCTTTAATGCTGCACATGTCACATGAAGTGAGAGCCACATTTCTTAAAATCACAGTGACTCTTCTTTTTTCACAAAGCTGTATTACTCATCCGCAGATCTGGTCAATTTTGTGAGCTCATTTACAATACTGAAGCCATAAAATGCATTTATTGAAGTAGTCTTCCTACATGGATATTATTTATATAACTGTTAAATATATCATTCGAACATCTAGTTTGTGACACAGATTCCCACAATAAGTAAAAACAAGTTTAACCGATTAGTGCAGTATTAATTCTAGTTTCTGTTATGAGTATTTGCTGCTTTTCTCATTTTATGTATGTTGATACATACATAATCTTTGGGTTTTTGACTGCTGATCAGACAAATCAGGCAATTTAATGACGTGACCTCAGGCTCTGGGAAATTGTTATGACCATTTTTCACTATTTTCTGATATTTTACAGTCATTGATTGATCAAAAACCTATGCAATAGATTAATCAATAATGAAAATAATCTTTATTTGCAGCCCTAAAGTCAATTAATTATGTTGTCACTGACAGAAAATATTAATTTTTTCACTTTTTGCTCGGACCATAGAAACATACTCTGTGAATCTATTCAATAGTAACTACCTCCTTTTTTCAATAGTCATCTAAAAAACAAATTAGCAAGCAGTCTGGTAGTAAAATTGAAACCTTTTCACTTTAGTTTTTTAAAAGCTGAATCATTTCATTCTCTGAACAGCTTGGCCTTAAAATCCAGGCTCAATAATAAATAATACTCGTCTTATCGACTGGAACAATCAAATCTGTCTATTCATCAGCAGCTGACCCTTATCGCCACCATCTTGTCCTCATCGTTTTACTGAGTGTGTGCAACATGTCTGATGTTGTTTATCTTAAGGACAGGCAGGTTTTGAGGACCAGAGATAGGAGGGTGGTGTTGGTGGTGAGGTAGGCAGTATGAGCTCGAGAAATTGGAGAAGACATCCACCAGTCACCTTTTACTCGCTCACTTTGGCGGATTATCGACAACTGATGCATAATAAATACACTCCACTAAGGGTCCATTATCACTTAATCAATATTTCACTGTGGAGGGAGATGGTGGGCTCGGGTTTGGTAGGGTGTGTAGGGGCTTCTGTGTGACAGATGTGTTTCTGAGATTAAGAGGGACAGCAATAATCAAACTAAGCAGGAAACATGGAGTCTTTGTCAGCTTGGACCGCCTCCTTTATCTCTCGTCTTCATCCACAATCCTCCTGGAACTCAATCATCTTCTACAAAATTAATATAAAAAATCCAAGAATGGCCAGAAGAATATGACCTCCTATTCCCGGCTCTGCTCTGCCCCTGTGGACCAGGAAGGAATCGAGCTGGTAATGGATAAGCCACACTGGCTAACCCATCTGACATGAACTTTTTAGAGCAAGGAAAACAAATATTTGAACCCATGGCCCTGCCAGAGTGAATATGTATTGGCTTCCATGTGCTCGCTCCCCAGTGTGGCTTTTTGTCATCTTCTGAGGGAGGTTTATTTACAGCCTGGATCATTGGTTGTCTGAAGATCATTTGAGAGCCATTGTCATGATATTTTAGTGGCCTGAAAGGATTGACAAAAAGATATTTTACATTCATCTATCACAGAATAATAATGAAAACATGACACACCCAATTTTAGATGTATGATTATAATATTCCTTATTATATTTTAGTGCCAATCCATTTAGTAGATGCTGAGGTAATTCACATAATAAGTGAAAACTTTGAGCTGTTGGTGGTGCTAAAAGACAAGTCAGGGGACAACCAAAGGATGTATCCTCTGGGGATTTCATTTCAGTGCATCCAATATATTTGAGATATTTCAGTCTGGACCAAAGTGGTGGATGGGCTGACCAATCCACTGGTGTTACCATCAATAGATCCATGCAGCTAGCATGGCTAATTAGTATGCTGTAAAAATAATAAAAACAAAAAGTCTATTTTATCAGTCTGTTTAGATGGGCAAGTCCTTCTTCTGAGAAGTGTTTGTGACTCTGGACTAATCACCTAATGTACTGAACACTAAGCAAACACTGAGAGGTGTGCTTCTGGCTGGTATGAAATACTCACCACAGTAATTGATCAGAACCCATTTGGATGCATTAACGTTTTCCACAAGCATTGCTCTTATTGTGAGCAATCAAATCACAGCGTGACTCCACTGCAGAACAGGACTAGATGACAACAATGACAAGACCATTTTTACATGAGTTTTTTTCTTTAAAGGTTCTATATGTAGTTTTTCTACTAAAATGAATCCTTTTTTATTGCCTGTGTGTGAAGGGGTTGTAATCTGACATTAAAATGATCAACCTGCCGGGTTTGGCTATTAACTCTGAAGGCAAATATCCCTATTTCTATTCGAAGGCTCCGGGTCGAATTTTCAGCGAAATCCAGTGACTGACGCGTGCATGCGCGCTCCTGAGCCTCTCGCGGTGTCCAGAGCCCTGACTTTGCACTCAGCAGCGACGACACTGCAACTTACGACATGGAGCCTGCTAACACTAAGAAAGAC
>JAPMOB010231555.1:225-19528 GCA_029875015.1 Lepomis gibbosus
GACTGAGACCATAAACTCATCAGGAAAGTGTTTACTGGGGGAATTATTCAGCTGAGAAGGAGAAACATTTTCCCATTATTTCTAATGGAGCCGGAGTTCTGTTTGCAACCAGGAGAGTCGCCCCCTGCTGGAATAGAATGCAGCTTTCAGGGACTTCCGCATTCGCTTCATATTGTAGACCGGAAGATTCCCACTTGTGTATCATGTTACCTTAAACTATCTGTGTTTAAGGTAATTCTGAATGAAACTGTTTGAATTTACTACCTCAGGTAAACTTACTTGCAGAAAACGCTAGCATGACAGTACAGTTTTGAGAGGAACTTTGTTTAATATTGAGCAAACTAAATTTAGTGCACTTCTTCAATGTGCAACAGATTTAAGCTGCTGCAGGCTTAACATTTGTATTTAAAATAATTTATTTCATGTGTGATTGGATACAAATACCAATGCAAGTGGCTGCAAAATGTGCAAAAATGCTGAAAATCACACAGGAGCTCAAACCCTTGTCACACTGCTGACGCCCAACAACAGACTGTGTTTCGGTGACATATGAATAACTTCACAAGAATCCCTGTGTCGGCCCACAGAACGTCTTTTCCCAGAGCATTACTCAGCCAAAACAAAGGCTGCCCCCGTCACTGGCGTCTATCCAGCTCCACAGTGAGAAACATTTAACCTTTGACAGTGCAAATGAATTATTTCCCGGACAGGCAGAGAGACAGCTGGCAAAGACGGGGAGTTGTTGTCTAATTCTGTGCAAGGAAGTTTTACAGTACACTTAACCTTGGAAAAACAAGCTGAGATCTATTTAAAAGTTAAGCTGAAATTCAACTGCATCAACACTTACACTCCCAACTCATCACACATGGACGCTTGCTCAAGACCCCTTGTCTTCGCTTTTTAACGGCCTGGGTACCCTCTGGCGTTTAAGTTTAACATCCGGTTTGGATAGGTTTAGGATAAGATCATGGTTTGGTTACATGATGTTACTCATCTAAAAAGAATGTTGGCTTTTTGTTCCACACAGGAAATGAACACGTCTCCTGGTTAAAAGTCCAGTTTTGAAACCATCCAATGACGTAATGTGGGGTACTCTGAACAACAGGTTATTTCTAGATTTGCTTACTCTGCTTGCACAAGCGACATGGGTTTACAGTATGTTTTGGCACATCGTTACCGAACCACAAGTCCTGAATACGTTGGTTATAAAGCTAATGATTTACACCCCACTGAAAAGGCCAGAATTCAGGCTGAAATGGCTCAGTTTTTGTTGATGAATCCATTCAAGCAGTTCCCTTACTGCTCTTTTCGTCATCATCCGTGTTTGTGAGGAGGATAGCAGACCGTCAGGAAAATAAAAGGCTTTAAGACTTCCACTCCTGGACTTGGCTTCGGGCCACTGAACACTACAACAGATGTCAGCGTCACATTTTCACCTCACAGCTGACCGACCCGGGATTTCACCTCTTCCTCTCAGATTGCGGTAAAACTTTACAATCATAGCTATAATAAGAGGAGTCCTTTGCACTTATGATTGCAGTCAGGTAATATATTTCTCAGAGACTACTGTGTGTGCCTGTCAGTGCAAACACCTCTGCAATGTCCAGGTGCAGCCGGTAAAACATCTGATGCATTAACATGCTGTTAAACTTCAGGTATTTCCACTAAGTTTAGACAAATTAGCTAAAAATAGGGTTCATTCTCTTCTGTTTTTGTTGCATTATGTGTTGCTGTTGCAAGATAAAATGTTGAAGAGCCTACAAATAGAGTCCATCACAGTGTTTGTTTAACTTCGGGGTTGAAGCCCATGTGTCAGGTGTGGAATGTTTTCTTTTTTCATGATGTTATTTCAAAGTGTTGTTCGTGTTTCTGCTGTGTCTCTTCCTCTCCTCTGTGTTGTTCCAAAACAAGATGTTGGCCAATCTTCCTGATCACCTGTAATCACCTGAGGCTCATTCCAGTAATCAAGCTCTTCTGCATTTAATCCCCGGTCCTGCACCGCAGTCTGCGCCAGACTGTCAGTTCTCTCTTGTGGTACGGTTAACCTCCTGAATCTAGTGAGTGATTTTTGCGTCCTTGCGGCAAATTTTTTTGCCTGTGCTTCAAATCGTCGCCTCGCTGTTTGTGTCTTTACACTCCTAAAAAATCACAACAAGTGTATACATTCCATTCATCTAAAATGCATGTTTTATGCTATCATATCTCAGTGACACCACTTTCACTAACATCTGAAGACCTCATTTACTTGTTGGGCCACAGAAAGCGAAAGCTTGAGCTCAGCCAAAACTTCTCCGACCGGTGGTGAGATGTCGCTGTTTGGTAGATTTGGTTCATCAAAGACTCTAGTAAAACAACACAGTACATAAAATAGTAATTGTTTTGTGTTGCATTCACTTGAGACCATGGTCACAGACTCCTGATGCATCTCACATATAAGTTTTCTTATGTGATGCATATTTCCAGGTGAGCAGCTGGGGTTTTATTGGGTCTTTTCCACTCTGCTACATGAATGAAACTTTTTTTTTTTTTTACCTCTTCTCCTCTGTTTTGGTATTTTCTCTCTCCGCTCTGTTCTTTATCTTTCAGAGGTCATGCCTTCCACCTTTTGGCTGCTCCAGGTTTCTGTCCTTCAGCCTTTTATGGGATGAGCCCATATGGTGAAAGAATGATGAAGAGGAGGACGAAAAGAAAGACATTTTTGTCTGTCTTGTAAAATCTGCCCCCACATCCCTCTCTTTACCCCCGTCTTTCTCCGAGGGATGATAGCTGTGTTGTTTCTTGATGTTCTTCCAGTCACAGTCGGTGTTTCTCTGAGATGGACAAACCAGAGTTTCAAGGCCGCTCAGTGGCTAACGTACCAGGTAACTACCAAAACAAAGGAAACAACAGCCCAGACCGCTGGGCAAACATACTGTCAAAGATATCAATATATACCCAATATATCAAATAATTCACCTTACAAAGTTTGTTTTAACAGGTGTGGCTCATGGGAATTATTATAGAAAGGCAGAAAATCTATAGGATGTAGTTGAATTTCAAAATAAAAGGAAAATACAGCTGCCACAGACGTCTTTATATTAGGGTTTTTTTTTCTTAATCTTATTACAATAACTGAAATTACAACATGTCCCTGCACGCTCTAGTCCTGCAGTGTTCAGACGTCACCTGATTCCCTCACTCACCTGTGCACCTCTTCTCACTTCCCTAATCAGCTCCCCAACATGTACACCTACCGCCTTCCTTCTTTTCTTTTTGCTTTGTTTGCCAGCTGGAAAAATCTTTTAGAAACTATTCTTATAATTGCCTAATCTTGTTCAAGTGAGTTTGTAAACAGTTGGTTGGGCTTAGTTTCATCAGTGAGCGTTCAATGGTAACATAAAACAAAGCATCTGTATTGTTACCCGCAGTCTCAGATTTATTGTTTAACCAAAATATAAGTATGATGAGAATGGTGGTTAAATTGTTGACCCAAACTACTGTGTGTTTAAAATGTCCCCCAAGTCCTCATCATTGTCATAGTGTAAAATGTTTAAATAGATACGACTCAATATAAATCAAGGAAGGCTACAATAAAACATATATGACCCTTCACATCACCTCTATTTCACTTGTTTCTGGCACCCTGTACACCGATTTGCATACCACATATAGTAGCTCCTCAACGTAGCGGGTCAAAATCGCGACGCCGCACAAAATTGCTGTGACGTAATGTCTGCACCTCATTTGACCACGGTGTGGTTTAGCAGGTTGCCATAATAAACCTAGAGTAATAAAGTACAGAGTCTCATTGAAGTTACTATAATTACAAATGATGGGACACCCCATCTGGTGCACACAACGATGACGCAGTGACGATTCTCTCTGACCAATCAGCAGTCTGCAGAGTTTTCACGTCGCCTTTTGGTATCGTCTCAGCTCGTTTTGAAGACCGACGGAGGTGACACCAAAAAAACCTACCAGATTCAAGGCACCAGAGACGAGATGGGAAACCAACAAAGGCGAGTTCCTTCAGGAGGAAATACTGAACCAGTAGTTCTGACACCTGAGACATGATGACAGTAAAGTGTTCAGACTCTAAAGGCCCTGACTGTATTATTGAGATGAATTGTTTACGAAGAAGTTAAGATGTCTGTTCATCTATGTTTCACATAAAAATAACATACACTGAACAAAACTACACCACACTGGCCTGTGTGTATGTTCTTTGCTAAAGACCAGTTCAAGTCAACTAATTTATCCGTTTAATGCGGACATGAATGTGAAAGAGTTTTGTGTCTCCACATCTGCCCAGTCTGGCAGGCAGCTTATTGGTGGAGAGATTCCCTCAGCGCTCAGTAAGGATTTTATATGGCTCCATGTGTGTGTGTGCATGTGTGCACACATCTGCATATATGACCAATATATGGGGGGGGGGGGTATCGTTCACCTCGACTGTCCACTTGCTGCTGGCTGAAGCTTGAAGCTCACTGTGTTTCAATGGAAACTGTGACTCAGAGGAAACAGTCAGCGGTTGCACTTGGTCTCTGTGTGGCCAACATGTGCCCATCCAATACCAAGTGTGTGTCGGCCTGCATTAAAGTCATGCAGGGGAGATGGTGCGTTTGTGGTATGTTCGTCTGCCAGGGTTTTCTCACCACATCCATGATGCTTGTTTTGTTAAACAGAGTAAATTCTGTGATTCACATGAACTTAAAACCATTTAAAATAAATATTTGATTCTTTCAAAATATTGATTTGTGTCAAATATTTTTTAAACAAAACATATAAGACTACAGAGCTGTACGGAATTACAAAATCGCCCAAATGATAATCAAGACATTATGTCATACAGTTGCAGGAAAAAGAATGTAAACCCTTTGGAATTAGCTGGATTTCTGCATAAATTGGTCCTAAAATGTGATCTGATCTTCATCTAAGTCACAACAACAAAGTCTGTTTAAACTAAAACGACTGTGTTTTTGTGTTTTTATTGAACACTCTGTGTAAGCTTTCACAGTGCAGCGTGTAAAGTGTGTCACCCAACGTGGAGTCTAATCAACCTGAAAAGATTGGAGGTGTTGGTTAGAGCTGCCCTTCCATCGCCTGATGTGAACCATGGCTCGACCAAAAGAGCTCTCAGAAGACCTCAGATTAAGAATTGTTGACTACAAGAAGCTGGAAAGGGTTACAAAAGTGATGTTCATCAGTCCACAGTAAGATTTTGGATAAATTGATCTCAGAAAGAAGCAGACAGTTTTGCAGTTGTATAATACATTTGAAGGTTCTTTTGAGGCTCTCAAACTGACGAGAAAAAAATAAAAACAGAATCTAAAGCCTATCAATCACAGAGAAAAAGGGAACCACTGTATTAAAGAGAAAGAGATCAACACTGTACAGCTGGACAGGTCTCTGTTCACTATTACAATCATTAAAAAGCAGAACAGTAGGGCTTTATTACATTCTGTAGGAAGTTAGCCAACGTTAGCTAACTAACTTCACATTAGGAACAATCTACAGTGTAGCGACTAACTAGTGACCCAGGAACAGCGTTTGAACATAACTTACAGTTAAAAAAAGCTAGAAAATGACTCCTTTTTACAGACGAGTCATTGTAGCGCAGTGTTTTAGGGGAGTGGCTTAGCAAAGGGTCAATTAAATGTAATTTATACTCTGTAGGTGACGGTGTAGGCTATGGGGGCTACGCAGAAGCTACACCATCGCCTGACGTGCACCTCCTCAAAAATGTAACTACACGTCGAGTCAACGCGGACCGTAAGCACTGTGATTGGTCGGCTGGGTAGCCTTGCAATGCCTCCAAGCCGACCGGAAGTAACCCAGCGCTTTGAAGTAACTTTTACTAGCGGCCAAAACGGCAGCTGTAACACAGTGAATCAATATATTTGACAGTCGCAACCCAAGCGAAATGAACCCCATTTAAGTTAGCGGGGCGCTAAACCGGAAGTTGGCCGGCAACAGTCAACACAGTGGACTCTGTAGCGCTACTGCCAACTAGCGTTTGGGGGTGTAATTGCAGAATGACGGACAAACCTACGCACGAGTATAAATGCATGGCTGCGTGTGTAGCCTACGGCGTAGGTACGCATGTAGACCCTACGCACGAGTATAAATGGGCCTTTACTTACATAGACAGACAATACAGGAAAATAAGCTCCAGGTTCAAAAATACAAAAGTTAACCTTTAGTGAACTTACTAGCTTTTGGCTAAATTGTGTAATACCTGCTTCAAATTCTGACTTTTTCTATATAACTTTTAAACTTTTATATATTTTCCTGTTGCTTGTATTTAAATGAAATGTGCTAAATAAACTTGCCTTGTAGCTTGTAGATAGTTTATTTTCACCCCACAACACAAACAGCTGGGTGAAAACAATAAGTTATAACACAACATAAATGATAGCGTTACATTTGACACCAAAAAGATCCTTTATCTGTGGTCATGAGTTCAAGAAGCTTTGCGTGTTTGCGGTCAAAGAAACCTTGTGTTCACTCCCGTGTGACACGTGTGAAGGTGACTTACCAGATCCAGCCTTCGTACATGTGTGAGTCTGTTGTGTTCGTTCAGTGACGTGTTGACTGTGTTTACTTTGGACAGATGTCAAACACGTTACAGTGCGTGTCCCATAAAGCTCACACTGGATTCCTCACTGTCTTTGTCAAACAGACAGTTTTACAGTCAGACGACAGTGACCCGTTACACTAAGACGAATTCCTTCCAGAGCGCTGAAGCTTCTCGCCATCACCACCTGGAAGACTTGAAGGTCCCGCCCACCATGTTCACAAGACTTTCAGATAGGAGATTAGAAGATGCACACATGATGACGGACTTCACATGGTCATGGTTGGTGTTTTAGTTGTAATTGCATTTCTGCTTTTAAGTAATAAAATATGTGTGGGGAGTTTTGATTGGACGTAGTCTGACATGCATTTGAACTCGAACCCAAACTGCTGCAACAAAACAAATTTTACCACGCTGTACAGAAACACTCCACTGCAATCCAGGACTGCAAGAATTTGACAGCAATTTCCGATAAACTGTGTTTTTATACAGTAACTCAGAGGATTTATATCATCAGTGACAGTGTTTTCCTGTCCTCTTCCTTCCTTTCATCTTTTATTATTGAGATCTTTTCTTTCTCCCAGTGCTAATTTCTCCTCATAAATACTACCAAACACATTACTTCAGTTTGCTTATTTTGGCCAACTGTCAAAATCCTCAATGGCTTTTGATACGCAGAGAGAGCCAGCAAATGTGTCATCACAAACTTACGGCTTACTTTGGGAGAGAGACAAGGCACCAGTTTCCACACACAAAACCAGTCCCAATCAAATTCACTCCTCTGGGGGATTTAGATGATTGTTAGGGTTCTGCCCTTTTATTGATCAGATGAATAAACTCTCTTGTAAACTTTCTACCATTGTTTTTTTTGTTTTGTTTTTTTCCCCATCTGCTCCACGCTCGTTCAAAAAGCCGAGGAGACATTGATAAGTGAGAGTTTGGGTTGCACTTTTGAGCAGGATTGAGCCAAAAGCAACACTGATGCCCTCAGGTGAACGAGGAGGCTCCGTCAATCAGTGTGTGTATTCATAACAGATGTTTATTTAAGATATGTGTTCAGCTTTTTAATGCTGTTGAGCTGTATGTCTGCATTATCCTGTGAATGTGGTTTCAGCACTAGAGGTGATTCAGATTTACCTACTCAGTCAAAGTTGCTTTAAAGTGACAAAATACCTTAGCTCAGGGACCCTCTAACCAGTTTTATTTGACGTAAAACACACCGGTGTCCATTTCTATGGTCGCAAAGGATCAGTGGCTATACTCCAAGCTACATGTCTGAGCTCTTTGCCCTATCTCTAAGGTCCAGCCACCCTACAGATGAAACTCATTTCAGCTGCGTGTATCCACAATCTCATGACCACCGGTGAGGGCTGGAATGTAAATCGACTGAATAAATCAAAAGCCTCTGCCTTCTGCTGACGCCACGGCAATCCACCTGTTGATGTCACGCTCCATTTTACCCTCCCTTGTGTACGTGACCTTGATGCACTCGGGGCAGTAATTCACTCCCAACCCGGTGGGGGCTTCTCTAATGTTCTCCCAGCAGAGAAGCCCCAGACACATTTGACTGCAAACCGCCCCTGTGCGTGCTTGAGGTCACGGTCTGTGGACATCTGGAACATCATGTTGAAATATGCCAGTTTCTGTGCATCATTTTAACATAATTTAAATCACGTCAGTTGTGTTTCTGTAGCAGACAAATAAAAAAATTCAGCAGCAAAGTGCAGGATTTGCATCATCATGAACAGCTTAGCTGTAGAGGTTCAGGTTGATTTACGAACATGATCTTGTGTCCTCTAAAATCCCAGCATGGGACCCCCGCAGTGTCAGTCAACAGCGTAACACACCGTTAGGTAAGAGAAGCTTTGGCAGGTAGAGCTCATGAGTTATGTGTTTCTGTGAGCTGATTTTCCCTTTGCGTGTCTTTTTCTGTGTTAAGTTCAGCGGAGGAGAGAGCAGCCGTGCAGCCAGACAGACAGACAGGTCCTGAAGGCCCTGTTGTACATGAGCTACACACACTAATGAAAACCTGATCCCTCCTGAGGTAATGCTGCAGTCACTTAGTATTGGACTCGTACGGGGAACGCGGAGCGAGCTGGATCCCCTCGTCTCTAATAGATTCTCAGTCTGGACTGTCATATTTCACAGCAGCTGGCAGTTTGGGGAACACATGCAAACACACAGGCAGTTGTATGTTTGTTCATGTGTGAACAGTAAATGCGCGTGTGTGTATAATGCTTATGCGTGCATTAATAAGTGGTTGCATCATCCCAGTGTACAGTTTACTTCCACTGCCAACGTTCAGTGCTAACACAGGAAGTAGTGTTGATGTAGCAAGGCAGAAAGCAAAAGGTGGACGGGCGCGTAACCAAACCTTTATACAGATAATCAGTTTGTTTCCACTTGGTTGCTTTAAAAAAACTTACCACTAACTCTACTTACGGCTGGGTTGCATATGTGCATGTACATCTGTGTGACAACAAAGCTTCAATTCATACTTTTCAGTCACGTGACATGCGCGGTGACCTGGGGGGCTAAACAGCAGCTCCCTCTCCCCCGTAGAGACGCAGTTAAATGTTATTTGGATCACCTCTCAACTCACCAAAAAGAAAGATGTGAACACAAACTGCAGGTGTTGGGCACTTCCGATCCATAAACAGCACCCGCTGCTGTGTTTCCGCCGTTAAACACCGCAGGGTCTCCTCCTCGATTAGTCGATCTGTGAGCACAACAACCATCCAGCATTTTGGCCAAAGTAACAAACTCAAAGTAACAGTGTATCAGTTGCTTCCTGGTTGGCGGGCAGCGGAAAACTGATTTTCTTTTTGCCCTTTAAGGGAGCGTTATCCTTGGAATGTGACGTCACGTGAAAACTATGAATTACGCCTTTTGTGTCACGGTGTAGGTCTACGGCTGTGTGCAGAGCCTCTGTAACTTTGTCATGAGCCGTCATGTGCACCTCCTCAAAAATGGGCTTCGGCTAAGATTGTTTTGAGTAAAGACCACAAAAAAGGCCCAGTTAATGCCACCTTTTCAGTAACACACATCTGGCAAAGCCATTTCCACTGCCATGCCCCCCTAGAAGACTGGCGTCACGCCTGCAATTCCTCCCACTGTACAAAATTAAGGCCAAAATATCTGGGACACGGACAATGCCATCTTGCGCTAATTTGGCACCAGAACCTGTGCAGTAGAGATCAGGGTTGGAACCGTGGAATCGAGGTCCCGCCCATGCACACGGCCGACTCAGTCGTGAGTATGGCTCAGCTGTCAATCATGCCGTGAAACCCTCCTTTTTTATAGCATAAAATAACTAATTGAAACCAAACTCATCAGAAAAATCAACGTGATAAAAACTACCTAAAATGACAGAAACCATCTTTGGGGAAAACGTATTTAATGAGTATGTTATCGACGTTTCCGTCACAAACGAGCACGCTCTTTGAAGCGAATGATGGGCGCTGGCTTCCCTCTGAGAGACGATTATTTTTGTTACAAGTGAGATGAGTGGGTGTTGTCATTTTTCAAATGTAAGTTTTAAAAGAAGCTTTTTGTACTTACAGGTAAATTTCCCTTCAGCTGCAGTGCTGTTTACACATAATGTACCAGAACACCTTCTCTGTAATCTGGTGTGTGTGTGTGTGTGTGGTGTTAAGTGAACACCTTGTTAATTTAAAAATTCTTCTTTTAGGGTTTAAATTTTAAAAACGTGAAGCGTCCACCTTCTCTAAACAAACGATGTCTATAAACTCCTTTAACATTCATACTTGCTACATGCTCATAAAAAGACACAAAAGGACAACTGTGACTCACTTACTGAACCTTCATGAACTTCACTTGAATGAACACACAAGGAACCTATACTACTAATCCTGTATATAATACAATACACACGGACACCCAAAGGTTATATTTAGTGTAAAATAGTTTCATTTACACATTTACAAAAGCACAAAAATGTGGCTGATTGGGTTTATTTCCTGTGTCTTTCTGAAAAGCTGACAGTTGTTACACTGGACATTTTAATTTAGACACTTTTCTCGACTAAGTAAACACAGTGGTTATAGAATTGAAAAAAAATGCTATCTTCATCAAAACACTGAAGTCTAACAAAGCAGTTTAGCTTTAGTTATCCACAAAAAAAAAAACGTGTCATGTTTGACAAAATAATCTCAACTCAAAGGTCAATTTACTAGTTTTCTTCTGAGAAACGTTTGTCACGTAGTCAATGGCCGTCTATCGGAACTGAGGTTTCAGTACATCGGGCTTCATTACCTTAAACTGTCCATGCGCGGTACACCCACCGGAGAGCTAACTGGCTGATCTGATTTGAGATTTTGTTTGGGAAATTTAGACAAGGGATTAAAAAACTGATCTGCAATGCAAAAATATCGCTTTAAACAAACCTCACAGTCTCAGAAGTGTTTCATACATTCAGCTTCTCTCACTCACACACATTACACTGACTTACATTTAATCCCTGGAGATTTACCCTAACAACTACTTACAACTATTTACCCTAACAATTACTTACCTAAATCTAATCCATACCCTAACATTGGGTGGGATGGCGCAATGGTTAAGACACCCAGGTTCAATCCCCACTGTGTCCCTGAGCAAGACACTTAACCCCTATTTGCTCCAGAGGCGTGCGACCTCTGACATGTATAGCAATTGTAAGTCGCTTTGGATAAAAGCGTCAGCTAAATGAATAAATGTAAATGTAATGTAAACCAAGTCTTCACCTGAAAATTTATTGATTTACATTGTGGGGACTTGCACTTTGTCCCCATAAGGAAAGGGAGTCCCCACAATGTGACTATGTAAACAGACGTATGTTACTGCAACATCAGTACTACCGCCCACACACATACATACACACATACACACACATACACAGAGGAAACTGTTGGTGTGTAGGAATAAAAGTCTGCATTTGTCAGAGTACACATTAGCTCGTTCTCACACTGCAGGTTCCTAATGTGCTGCTCAGATGTGGTATTGTGGTCGAATTGAGGAGAGACTGTGAGTCATTTATCCGCCACAGCACACAGGAAGTCGGGATACCTCACACACTCAACCACCAGCCACAGAGCGGCTTTTCAGTTTCATATGAACTCTGCTGAGAGGTAAAACCCACAGTGATCACTGTGACTGACGGTTCTTACTGTCTGTCTCAAGTCCCTCTCACTCATAAAGGACGGGCCACAATTTTTTTTTCAATACACCCAAATTCTTACAGTTCGTAAAAACTAATTCCTGTGTACTGCGTTTCTTGACTGTATTGTTTAGTCATGCATAGCTCAAAGAATGTCTGTCTGACATTTTCAATTTCTCCAATACTTTGGTTTGTGACCAAATACGTGCAAAAACTAATGTTTTTGCGTGAAGGATGTGTAGGCCTACGTGACCAACCAATGGTGGCGTGCGAGAAGCCGGGACCTAATGATTGTCAAATGTAGAAAGCCAAACTATTTATAGGTCCAATAAAGAGGACGTGTGGTCAACCTAAATCAATGCTTAGCCAATGTTAGCATGCAAACACAAAGCTAAGATGGTGACCAGGGTAAACATTATACCTGCCAAACATCAGCATGTTAGCATTGTCAGTGTCAGTATGTTAGCATGCTGACATTAGCATTTATGTAAAGTACAGCCAGAGAGCTGCTAGCATAGCTGTAATCTCTGTTTGTTTACCAGTAATCCTGCAGCTTGGTATTTACAAGATATCACAGATTGTTGCTTTCTGCCCTGGTGGAGCAAATGTTTAAATCCACACATTGCTCCGGCGAGGCCTGCCATGGTGCTACGAACTCTAAGATCAGGTCTATTGAAAAAGAAAGGACACAGAGGAGATATTGCTCCTGCTGACCAGCTGGTTGCTGGTTGGATACTCAGAGAAACTTTGTGCTAAAGAGCCGGGCACGTTAACAAACACTCGCCAAGACACACAGGAAACAGACTTTACAAGCCTTTACTTTCCCCTTCTAATGACTTTCCCCCTCTTATTTTATTTTAGTTTGTCTGAAGCTCTTCTAGCCATTTCTCTCTTACGGTCGACCCCTCTCCTCTAATGACTGGGCTGATGTAACTGACTCTCCTCTCCTCAACCTAATGACCTATTTCCTCTGTTGTCATAATGACTTCACCTCTTCTGTGGGCTATTTTCTATTCAAATGACTTCCTCACTCATTCCCTCCACTTTCCTTCAAATATACTACTGAGAATTTTTTAAGGAGTAAACTGCCGTCGGCCTGCAAATGAACTTCTAATGCCAGGTGTGAAAAAAAAATGGTCATTGCACCTGAATAGTTACCTGTTTGTAACCATGGCTGGCTGGTTCATTATCACTTGAGGAGACTTTCTTGACAGCATGAACTTGAAATGTCACGAGCACACAGAACGCTGTTAACAGTTTGAGACATTCTTGCTCGCTTTGCACAATTAGAGCCCGATGTTGCATCCGTCATTGCTAGTTTCCAACCGCCACAGTTGTAATGTTCATGGTAAACGTCCACACTGTGTGCATTTTCGTAGGAGGCATACATAGCAGGGTAATTTCCTTGATTATTAAAATTTCCCGACACGCCAACAGGATCTACTGTTAATTTATGATTCTTCTGCACACTCAAAGTCTCACAGTCCAGGTTCCTACAGTGACACTGTGCGTCCTCCTGATCGATCCTAAGCTCCATCAGAGCATCTAAATTATTTCAGAAGCTAAAAAATTGAATTCTGTGGCTCCTGGGAAGTTTCCTCTGTCCTCTCATGTCGCATTTATAACTATATTTTTATGTTTTGCTGCTTAAATGCCCCGCAGTAATGCTGTGATCTCACTGTGCACATGGAAACGTGTAAAATGACTGACAGCATCTTCGCTAATCATAAAAGTAAATCGTTAAAGGAAACGCCCATCCATCAATGAAATACAAAATCAAGAAACCAGTGGAAGAGAAAGCGATGTGACGCACGGCCGGTTCATCATAGTTTCTAATAGTGAAGCGCAGTGAGGATCCAGTCGTTTCATAGAGGAGACAGCGTCTGTCTGTCTCTGTTAACAGACTCCAGTCTGCTTCACTGATAAACCACAGAGGAACATTAGGCTTCATGACCAGAGACAGTTTTTATCTCACGTTCAGCCCTCTTTGCTGTCTGCAGTTCAGTCTGTCATCTGATGGGTTTAATAACGCGCCATTCATCCACCATTATAGTAGCAATGTGCACAGGTGCAAGTGCACCTGAGTTTTAAAGGGATTGAGAGACGACAGTTATTTATTTCATGTTATGCCCAAAACATACCCATGACTAACTCTTTTGAAACAAGGCAAACTGACTATTTTTTCCACCGCTAAACTAGCAACATTGGAGTTGGACACGCCCCAAATGCAACGGCGCCACACGCTTCACATCATGTGCTTAGAGTTTGTTAAAATAGGGCCCTAAATCCCCAGTACAGAGCCACCGGCAGCGCTCCAGGCTTCATCACACAAAATAGTTGGTGTTGTGCTTCCAAGCAATGCATCCTCTGTGGAATTGGCATGTCAGGAATGCTTCCAGGAATTTTAACCGTCCGGCAAAATGCACATTTGTATGTACTGTAACTTGTGTGCATTGCGACTGATGACGCAAAAGATGGACACAAGGACACAAGGTTGACAAAGGGCCAAGAATTCAGGATTTCTACATTAGCCTGTGTCTGCTAACATAGAACGAATTCAAGAATCTTTTGATTATTTATTAAATTCAACTTTTACTAATATATTAATCCTTTAGGATCTTTTCCTCAATTTGACAACTAAATAAACAAATGAAGGGTGGCCTGTACTGTTTGCTTAAGTGTAAATGAGCTTGACAAGCTATAGCTGAATGCTACGACCTCCCACCTGCTCCGGCACACATACTGCACACAGAACGACATAAGGGAAACACCATGATAGCCTGTTTTATAGATATACCATGGCCCGCAGGACAAAGAAAGGAGCTCTTTCTAATGTGTGTGAACGGCACACACACTCATGCAGTCCATGCACATAAAGTCTTGATTGCTAAATTTGGCTGACTGCTCACACTCATGCAGTATTTCTCCAAAGCAGAGAGGTCTGTGCTTTTGGCTCAAAATGAAACAGGTCTAACAGATTTCTCCCCCCCTCCTCTTCATCTTCATCTTTTTGCTCTCTGATGAAGTCAACACATCCGAGGAGTCTTGACTTTGCCTCTAATGGGACTCTGGGGATCAGCTCTGGGGTTGAAATCTTTAGAAATAAAAAGACCAGAGACAGAAATGATGACATTGTCCTCCTAAAAATACTTCGCCCACAGGTTTAACATCTGTGTGCTGGACAGAGGAAATGACTCAGGTCTGGGTAACTGCATCCTAAAAATGTTAAAATTAGACTGCACAACAATTAGCTCTTAGTTTTGTTTCTCTGCTTTGCAACCAAAGTGAGCATGTTTGCTGCGGTCTGCTTGCAAGTTTCATTTTATTTTTTTATGCAAGAAGCTGATTTGCAACTTGATGTGTTCCTGTAACGGGGGCCTGAAGTGCTGCATGACCTATGAAAAAAGCTTTAAAAACCTGCCGTCGTTAATTTTTTCTATAGACAATTTCATGTGCACTTCAAGACACTAACTAAAGATTTTCAAAAACTTAATTAAACATTTAGCAGTTTGAATTTTCAGATTCTTTGTCAATTTTGGTTAAATGCTGCAACTGTAATACAGTGTTTTATTCACCGTAACTGCGACGATACAGTGATTTTGTCTCTGCCTGAGACTGTCAAGGATCATGGGTTATGTAGTATTTAGAGTGGATATATGATCATTCAAACTGGTGGCCAAAACATTAACCTACTGAGTGATTCTCCAGGAGATGTAACATTGAGGATATAATTAACCCTCTATGGAACGGTGTTGCCTCTGGGCAACATACCCTTTTTGCCCTAGCAAGCCCTAGTTGTTTAATATAATTTATTTGAGATTTATATAACGGAAAATAGTTAAAATACCAATGTTGCCTTCAGCATCATACCATTATGGAATCCTGCCATGCCATTTTTTGTTGTGCATTAGGTTTATGTACTGATCAAAAGCATAACAGTTAACATAATTTTCTCTCATTTTACATTAATTAATTCATTAATTATACATTTGATGATGTTGGTTGTAATAACTCTGCAATAAAAAATGTATTACACTGGATATTTTAACCCTACGCTTTATTCTCCAGCCTCCTGTCCTCTTTTTTTGAACACTTTTTTTTAATAATTTTTATTTAAACTTTAAATAATAAATCTCTTTTTTAATTCTTTATCATTATGGTACAGCGTTGCTTTAAGACAACGTACCCCAAAGTTTTACCTCCAATTTTTTATTTATTTATTTATTTATTTTTAGAATTTCTTTAAAATATGTTTACTTGGTCCATTTAATGGACTGGCAAAATTATGCGTACGATAGAGGGTTAAGTAAGCCTTAAACCACAAGCTATTCCAGTTTCAAAACTCTATAGTGTTCTGTGTGTGTGTTTTTAAATATGATATATTTAATATTAAGTGTATGATGCGTGATTTTCTGTACGTGTGGACTGTCTGTTTTCATACGTCCATACTTGTGTGTGAATTCTTGTGTCTGCATGTTGCCTGTCTGTGTTTATATTAATGCTCTTGTTCCCTCTGTGTGTGTGAATCATGCCAGCATGTGTGTTTGTGTAACTCCTGGTTAGTCCTGGAAAACCTCAACGCCACCTCTGTTTCCTCACATTAGGGTTAGTCTGCTGTGTGTGACAGCAGCAGCACTTCGGGCCGCCACTCTGCGGAGAGAACCGACTATTTAGCTTGTCAGACAGCTGATTATTCAACCAGCGACCTCTCAACCCTCTTCCTCTCCCCTGCTCCCAGCAGACTGCAGTCATAATGAGCTGACTAATGTCTTTCTGGAGAGGCACTGGAGGACTTCTGTTTTTTTCCAAACAGGAACAAGTTGATCAAATAAAACAGATTAATTTCTTAATTAGATCTACAGCAACAACATCACCAAGTTTGAATAAAATTTTCTGTTTTCTTATATATTTTGCATTCACATACATTATTTATTCACCAGCTCTGATCAGGAAGATGCCAGGGATTGTACCACTACAGCCACTTAATTATTAGAATTAAATTATTAAAGTAACTTACTCATAATGCAGAAGTCCACCCTTAGTTTGAGTTACACCAGAGAGGTTCGTGGGTCAGAAACTGACTGAAGCCACAGTGGAAAAAAGAAATAAATCACCCACATTGTAAATGGTTTCCTGGTTACACACACACACACACACACACACACACACCACGTCTGTCAGAGTAATTGACAGAACAATCAAGGCATAGGTGTCAACCTCAATTAGCATTTTCCAGCTTTACGAGATCCATGCTCATGTTATTCGCCGGCCAAGCTCTCGCTCTGTTTTTCGCTCCCACGGACTCAACTTGGCGAGACTCATAACGCATATGGTGCAATTAGCCTTCGCTTCATCATGCATGTGGTCCTGGTTTCTGAGGCATTTCAGGGCTCCCATAGAGACCATGAAAGGCCTGTTGATGAGTCTACGGGGGCAGACTAAAGGCTTTTGTGGTCAGTAGTTAAAGTTAGTAGTTGAGGTGATTATCTCTGTATTCTCTGAGAGACATAAGGATAATCCATGAATGAAGGTTGGCTCCAGGTAACAGTCAAAGTGTAATTAATTAGGGCTGCATTATTAATCAATTACTGATTGTTTTCTTGCATTTTTCCTTTGTTGGACAGTAAAAGCTGCAGAGAGAGAGAGACAGGAACGATGGGAGAGAGAGTGGATGACATGCATGGACTCAGACTTCATGGTCAACACCTCCTCCCTCACATCATGCATTGGCATGTGTTGATAATGTGGTTATAAAATTCCCTGTCAAGAAAGCCTGGGTGAATGGAGAGGTGAGGGCCAAAAGAACAACACCACCAGAGACTGAAAGCTGGGGGATCAAAGAGACTGGAGAGAGACCTCAACACCAACAACACCAAAGATTTGTGGCAGTCCATCAAAAACATGGCTGGCTACAGAAGCGGTGTGTGAGACCACGTTACCACATGAACATAACACCTTTTATGCTCGCTTTGATCTCCTCAACAAGGAGTCAGCTGTAAAATCTGCTCCACCATCGGAGGACCGGTGCTGTCAGGATCCACAGCAGATGTGAGGAGAGGCCTGCTGAGAGTGAATAGAAGTAAATCAGCCGGGCCTGATAACATTCCTGCACTAAAAACCTGAGCTAGTTCATGAAATTTTCAACATCTCGCTGTCCCAGGAGCAGGTTCCCACCTGCTTCAAGACAGTCACCATAGTTCCTGTCTAAAGTCTAAAAAATCTATAGTGGCTAGTCTGAGTCTGACATAAAGAACAACATCCCAGCCAGCTCGGACCCTCACAGGTTAGCATTCAGAACAAACAATCTCCTCCATGAACCTGATCAGCAAACTCTGGGTTTAAACACAACACTCTGCAACTGGATACTGGACTTCCTCACGAACAGACCCCAGTCAGTACGGATTGGCGGACTCGCCTCCTCTACTCTAGTGCTCGACACCGGAGCCCCCCAGGTTCTCCCAACATGGAGAGAACTGTGTTGTAAAGTTTGCAGACGACACCACCATCATCGGCCGGATGAACGTCAGCGAAACCAAGGAGCTGATCGTTGATTTTAGGAAGAAGGAGATAAAGACACAAACTCCTGTCTACATCAGTGATGCTGAGGTGGAGCAGGTGAACAGTTTCAGGTTCCTGGGAATCAGCATCACAGAGAACCTGATGTGGTCGTCTCACATCTCAACGCTGGTGAGGAAAGCTCAGAAACGACTGGATTTCTTGAGGAAGCTAAAGAAAGATAAATTACTGTGTCAAGTTTTTGTCAGCTTTTACAGAGGATCAACAGAAAGCATCCTGACTGGAAACATCACTAACATGGGATGTGCACAGCCCAGGACCGGAGGGCTCTGCAGCAGGTGATCAGAACTGCTCAGAAGATCACTGGTACCCATCTCCTGAGCATCAGTGATATCAGTGCCAACAGAGGCCAAAGGAGACTAAAGGACAGTACCCACCCAGCCACAGCCTGTTCACCCTGCTGCATTCTGGGAAGAATCACACCGACTTTCTCTCCCAGGCTATGAAACTCTTAAATTCAAATTCCTCCTCAGCACTGCTCTGTGCAATTTAATTATTGTTTACCTTTTTATAATGTTTTTTAAATATTGTCTGCTTTGTAGCAGAAGAGGAACTGCAAACTGCACTTCTTTTTACAACCCTGTTGTAATAAGAAAATTAAATATACCTTATACCTTGTCCTCCCAACTCGGTCAAGACCCTTCAAGCGTTGCTTTTTAACACCTTGGGTACCCGTTAGGATCGTTTATGCATGTGCACGCGCAATAATAAATATGCAACGTCTGGTTAGTTTTTCAGAAAAAAATAGTGATTAACGATGTGAAACGACAAAATTTGGCTAGATTTAGGAAAATATATCGGGGTTCTATAGTCTGACTCAGAATGTAATGTACTCTGCGCTACAATAAATTTGAAGCGAACTCTGGGAATGGGAAGAGGAGGCAATCAGTTTCTAATTAAATCAATAATATTGTAAACAGACCTTAAATTGTCCTTAGGTGTGAGTGTGAGTGGTCGTTTGTCTATGTGTGGCCCTGCGATGGACTGGCGACCTGTCCAGGGTGTACCCCGCC
>JAPMOB010231563.1:0-39057 GCA_029875015.1 Lepomis gibbosus
GTGACACAGATGGAGTCCCTAACAATCATTTCCAAATTCAGTGTTATAGACTCATCCAGGCCATTCTCACATATATATTCCATTAGTCAGTATGATTATAAAGCACAAAAGGTCAGTACAGTTTTTTTAATCTTTCAAATTAGACTGTCAGTTATGTTTCTCCTTTTAACTTAAAACAAGGAGAGAAAAATGCCCTTCAGTGATTTGCTGATTAGAGAATAGTAAAATCAAGCATTGAAGAAATTACTGCAAAGCATTAAATCATACAATTTAATTATGAGTTAAATACACATAGTTCATCTATCAAATTCAATCTTGAGGACTACATTCATCAACGTATTGCTCAAATTATGTACTAAACTGAAATACTTCATGAGTATATGTCTGTGTCAGGTTTACCACATGAATAGCTTATGATACTGTAACCATATGTTGACAGGGGAACTTGAGGGTGTTACTAATCTTTATTCACAAAGGGAAACACAAAATTCAGGTGGCAGGTGATGATTCCAAATATAATATAATAGAATGCAGTAAAGCTTTTGGGCACTCTGTGTTGCTTTTAGATAATATTACGAGAATAACGTCATCATGTATGAGAATTAATAATATATTTTAAGAGTCTACCTGCCCTGTAATCTGCTGTGCATAAGCCTGTGATGTTGCTCTGCTGATTTGGCCCCTGCAGACCGTCTGCAGACACAGAACCGTTTGGGACTGAACTACTGGATGAGAGGAGGTGGATAAACAAAACTAACTGAAAACACTTTTGATCAGACAGAAATATCACCACAAATCCACACAAATGTTCACTTAAGCAGCTCAGATAAAGTGCAGCTCACAGTCCCAAACAGAGCAGGTCTGCGCCTCAGATTTTAGATGTTATTTACCGCGACTCACAGCCAGATCGCATCGCATCAGCTGGGTGGAGTTACTAGCCCCGACTCGTTATCAGTTATACATTTGTTTTTCATTGCATGAGAAAATCTATGTGTAGCGTAGATTGTATGAAAATTGTCAACTGCGTGAGTCTAACGCTCAATGCCTGAGAGTTGCAGCTCTGTGTAACATTTAAAGGTTAAGCAAGCTAAAGTTTTGCCAGTCTGCCTGTTAGCTCCTCACCTTCACCTGTCAGACATACATGGTGCTTTTAAACACATTTTTTGGGCAGAGATTTGGTCATTGCCTCTCTATGTTTTTATTCTTTTTGTTTTGGCTGCTCGTTCGTGGGCCCCTGACAGCCTGCAGTGTTCGTTCGCTTAAAACGACTCGCTTTACATCTACACAGCTGAATGGCCAAATGTTTCGACCATAACAGATGGGTTATCAGATGAGGAGTTTGAAATATGTTTTAATGATTTTTTTTTATCATGTTAATACATCTAAAAAGTTTCCTTATTTATAAAAGACAGTAAGTAAAGTGTCTAACTTGATCCCATTTGTCAACCCCCCTGACGGCGGACCTGCTGGATCCCTATACATAGGTTCTATCATTATGTTTACTGTTACAACACATTACTTCAAGTCATACAAAACAACTTTTGTAACCTTTTATTATTGATGTTTCCATGAATGTAAGATTTTAATTAAACTGTTGCTGTTAAACTGTTGCTATAAAATTGATCAGAGTAAATTTACTTAAAATAAAATCACATCAATTATCATTCTTCCTCATGTTAACTGAATATAGTGTGATCTAAACATAAAATATGATAGTTAACAGCTGTAAATAAAACTATTAGGACGGTATTATAGGTTTACAGTTTGCTCATATGTCAGTAAAAAAACAAATAAATGAAAAGCTGATTAATATATTTGTTTTATTTGGAAATTTCTTTAAAAAATTAATGTGACATTCACTGAGAAGTTATCTGTACACTGAATAGTTTTGAAGACCTGTAGAAGGTGTTGTGGGTACAGGTACTAGGAGTCTTACATTATAGAGATGAACCTATTTAACACTGGTGCATTCAATCATCTCTTAGACCTCAGAGTTTGCATCGTCACAATTAATGATAGCACCTAGTTAGAGTCATTATTACTCTGTGCAGGTCAGTCTTTGTTTCAGCACTTACCCAGAGGTTGGTTTGGAAGTGTGCCCACTGTATAAACTAGACTTTTAACAGAACAGCAAACACTATTCAAAAACTATTCAGGCGTTGGTACTGAGTGTAAGACTCCTTATTTATCTTAAAGTATAAGATATAAAGTGAAAATACTCCTGCGCCCATAGAAATAACACTGCATAAATATTTTTCAACATTTCATGTGAACCATGAAACATTTTTGGGAGTCTTTTCACTTTTCAACATATATTAGACTTCGGTCTCTTAGCTAGAGTTCAGCTTTATTGATTAATATTTTATCTGTGTTGTATAATTAACTTGTCCTTGACAGAGTATGAAATTTTACATTTCTATTCAGTAGTAAAGACAAAATGAGTGCAAATATATAGAGAATTCATTGCAATGAGAACCATAATTTATATATTTTTAAAATGTGCATAAAAACACATATGGACAACATTTAAAACCAAATGTAAAAGTGAACAGAAGGGGAGAAGGCCCCTCCACACCAGTCCATGCCATCAGATACAGACGTCCAGCACACTGAGGATGTGGTCCAGGTCTCTGCAGCGGTCTGGCACCAGGAGGGACTTGTGATCCTCTCTGTGACCATGGAAGGAAAATAAATGAGTAATCAATATTGCAGATAATTAATGTAAAATGTAAAGTTAACTATAAAAGATGCCTCACTGTGGTGACTATATGTCTCATATTTGAGAGAAAACAGAACAAGGGAGCAACACTTCAATATATAGTTAGTAGTCAATGACATAGTCAAGAAAATATTTTGGTGTTGTCCTTTGAAGAGGGACAATGTTATATCAGCTGTCAAATGTCAAGTCGCCATAACAAAAAAATGCTGATTCATGGTAATGTTAACTGTTAACATTAGTCTCCACATAATGTAGTGCAGCAAATTCCCACATTTATATATTAAAAAATGTTAAAGCATTTAAGCTCTGTGTAGTATAACCTAAATAACAGAGAAATAGGTACTTGTTACTTTAAGTGCTGTTGTATAGTTTCAGGTTAACTTACCTCCAGTAACGTTGCTAGTAACGATGTGGCCACAGGCTACCAGACAAGCCTTGGGAAGAAGCTACTTCTGCTAATGCAGCATATAGCATTAGCTCCTATGCCTGAGCTAACTCGGTCACATTGAACTAGGCGGGTGGAGAAACAGCAACCTGTCACCTCTCCACCTTCGACCCACCTCTTTGCCCATTTTTGGTTATCAGGAAGTGAGGCACGGTGACACACTGCCAAGTTGGTGACAGCCAACTCCACCAAAAAAAAAAGAGCTTCAAAACAGTTCTTCAGAAACCAACGGGTGACGTCATTGACAATACATCCATTCTTCATAACAGTTTTCCAAAATGAGAATGTCATGAAGCCAGTATAGGGAAATATAATCATGTACAACTGACAGCCATACTGTTAACTCAAACAAAGTCCTTGAATTCTTTTGTCTGGGATAAACAATAAAGTAATTTAATTCAATGATATTCTAGAAATTTCCTCAGGAACTCAGAATATTGTAGGTAATATGCCTTTAACACATGCCAGCCTTTCTATCTGAAGGGGTTGAAGTGTGATCAACAGTTGCCAAGGTAACACACGTTTGCTCGCATATGTGATCTGCAAGTAAATTTAATCAAGGTGGATGAAATCACCAGGCTTTGATATTATAAAATACAGCACAGTCTGTTGCACTGGAGATGGAGCTACTTCAGAGTGTTTCAGCATCATGCTTTTTTATTAGTCACTCTTTTACTGAGCATGCACACAAACACATATTTGCATGTTTGCAACGTTTTTAATTACGGCTTATCTGCATGGTTTAAAAGCTTTTTAAGGGTAAAATGCAGCTTAGGAATGATCGAATGAGATGAATCCCTTAATTTTTAGATTAAGGTTCATGCTAAAATTCAAGTAACTGCTTTCACGCTATTCAGCACATTTTGAGGGATAAGAAAAACCTTCAAAAGAATTATCCTTGAATTTGTACATTAATTAACCACACATTTGGGTTGAACCCTGCATTTGTAATTGAAAAATAAATGTCCTGTTAATGTAGAAATGAAATGTTACTTTTATTTTGTAAATTTAAAATACCATTAAAATACATTAATATCATAATTATTAATGGATAAATAATGGAACGTAAAGGGTTCAATGTTATAGTGAGCACAAACTATAAAAAAAACAAAAAAACCCACACATATTCACAGAAACATCCACAAAGTGCACAGTTACAGATTCCATCAGACCCCAGACTGTGTTTTCTGCAGTAAAGAGGCTGAAATGAGAGAAGCAACTTATAATGATGTTCTCATGTCACCAGGGGTTCAGTGTCTCATCAAATAGTCAGTGTCTGAGGCTGAATCCAAATGGCTCTTAGCAAATAGTTATTTTCAACGGTCGGCATGTTCTGCGCTGCGGGTGGAAAGAACTACTTTCTACCTCTTACAGAGGGTTTTTTGCTCCCATTTTATTTAATATGGATGAAAAAGAATAAGGGAAGAGCTTCCCACCGCTGGTTCTCACTTTACTCAACATCACTCTGCACTTCCTTTAGGTTTGTCCACAGCCAAAATGGCTGCTTTGTATTTCAACAAGCATGTCTGAGTAAATGAGATGACAGGTTTTAGGCCCCTCGTTGTCTCTCACTCTCTCCCATCTGGAGGTGAAAAGATGATGATTTTCTGCAAAGGAGACAACCTGGACTGAGTTTCACAGAGGTATCTTGGCTCTGCTATCAACAGAAGAATGTCAGCAGCATGATTTCCAAAATGCTTACTGTTACTGCCAAATGGATTTTTTGCAAAAGATTCTGAGCCAGATAACTATCAAATTAATCTTAGTACTGACTGTGTAAGGCCTGCAAGATCCACTGCATGTAAGAACAAATCTGAGGAAATATTGCAACAAAAACAAAAATAGAAGAGGACACTCAAACAACTTCCAATAAGCCATAAGGGTAAAATACAGCCCATGAAACAGAAGGGATAAAAATATTTATGCTTAATAGAAACTTTAAAAGCAACTGAATGAACAGTGAAGCTGTAGACCAAATCCAACATGTGCCTGTATTTCAAGTCACTGAAACCAAAAGTATCTAGAATCTTAGTACTGACTGGTTAAAAAAACATTTAAATTCAACAATTCAAGCAAATACAGAGATGAGAATATCCATACCAAATATTAAATACAAAGCAAGGTAACAAATCTGCCAACCAGCACCTCTAATACTGTGTTCAGACTACTGGTAACAAAGCAACAGGCTACAAGTCAAATGTTATTGTTTCACCATTCCCAGTTTCCACAATTCCTTTTCTGCACTTCAGCAATGACAATGCAGCTGGCCACACTTTGTCGCTCATCGTATGAGCCTAACTTAAGACTCACTAATGCATTATAGTGACCGGACTCTAGGAAGTCACTGCGTCCGTCCAAGACATAGTCCAGCACATAACACTCCATAAAGCCACGACTTGACATTTTACAGTTTCGTACAAATTAAACAAATCACATGGTGATTAACGAGCTTTAGAGGTGGTGTTTGGTGGATTTAGTTTCCTTGAGATATAGCCAGGCTAAGGGTTTCCCCGTCTCCAATCGTTTTGCTAATCTAAATGAACCACAACTGATTTTGAAAGTGGTATCAGTCTTTAAGATAGGTTTCCTTTAACTTTAATAAATTCCTTTAACTATAATACATAAGGTAGCAAGTTAAAAGATAACGTGAGCTGCTAGGGACACAATTGTAACTGAGTGCATAAAGCTGTTACTTTTAATTTTGCACATTGGTGAACTCAGTTAAATAATGAATAGTTGAAGAGGTTCATAATAACATCATTAGTGAGTCCAAATGTCCTTATACAGAGCTCAATTTCAACACATTTAGGATTTGGCCTGATAAGATGGTCTGTTTTTACACAAAAATCACAGAGTCATGATTAAATGGCATCTAAAATCTGTTAAATTTGAATAAACTTTGTGGAAACTTGTGGAGCCTTCTGTGAAATCAATTTGGTTGAAGCCCTGGAACAAAGCAAACCTATGCCAAGCTAATTAAATGTAGATGGAGGAATGGAATAAAAATGAGTTTCCTGGATGCCAGTTGGGGGGNCTTCAGAGTTCAAATTCTTGCGTCCCCTTTCAGCTGACATCCAATAGCTTCAGGATGTTACATGAATACCCCTCTGTCCCTCCATCCCTGTCATCATGAATATTATATTCAGATATTTTCCTCTCCCTCCAACCCTGTCATCCAGCTCTACACTCGGGGTGCTTTCTACTCTTTGTTCACTTAAAACTAACAGGTACATTTGCTTGAAAAGACCATCTTAGAAGCTTTAGACTATGGTGCAGTGTGTGAAAGCAATCAGACACGTCCATCTATCTAGATCTATCCCTAAATAATTTGGTAACCAAGGTAACACATTAGCAGGAAACTGTGGGGATCTGATCCTACTCTGTGTACTTGGGCAGTTTATTAAGTCCAATAAAAAGAGTGTTCCCAGAGTAACCACCCTGAATTACTGCTGTACAAGACAGCTGTTATTCCTCTTACCTCTATCTCAATTTGCAGTCTAATACTACTAATAATGCTTTTAATCAGTTATTTCTTCATGAGCTCTTTGTGACACCAGAGATAAATATACACATGAGAAAAATTAAAGTGCCTTCAGTCTGTTAGCGGAACTTGATTTCCCCATATAGGTGTGTAGCACTGACGATGCAGAATCATTGAGTAACTTGTCACTTTGCGTAACTTTTTATTTACTAATCTTGGTTTGTTAGTTAAAAAAAAAAATTTAAAAAAAAAAAGCCGGACCAGAACTAAAATGCATCACTTGTATAATTTTTTCCATTTTGGTAAGGACCAAATGAACCAAATTGCAGGTTTGAAAACGCCCTTTAGGGTTGTTGCAGTTCTTGAGCTCCTGCAGTGCATTCCACAGCATTTACAGCCCTCGTCTCTGCCACTGTGGTTATTTGCTCCATGGAGTGCCTCACAAAGTAGTGCCATTAATCATAAAAGTGCAGCTCAGCCTGATGCCCAAGTCTTCCAATTTACTGTTCGGAGAAAAAGGTTTGCAGAAATATATTCATCTAGTGCAATCATCCCACTCCTCAGCGTGATGCTCCTCGGAAATGGGTGAACATGTCTGAGTGTGAGCTTGGTGAACGCAGTGGATGTGTGCTGTATATGGAGAGACAGAGAGACGGAGTGACAGAGGCAGCAAAAGAAGAAGGTGTGAAAGAAGGGATCAGGAACTATACAGTGCAGTTTGGAATCTGTATGACAGTGAGTTTTTTTGTTGGAAGTGCAAACTTCCAACTGTTTAGCAAATGGATCATATCTGAGTGTTTACCAAGCTTTAGCTCTTTAAATACATACTGAATCAACTACTCTATGTTGTACTCTTGATGGCCGTGTTTGAAGGTGTGTTGTAATGGCATTATCATGGCAAAGTTAATTTAAGCAGGACTTGCCTGGTATTGGGCAGGAAAATCGATTTTAGCCCTAAATGCAAAAGGGAAATCCATGTCTGATCCTAGTTGGCTATTTTGTCACCCTATGCATGCCACACACCTCTATGAAGCTAGAAGACTCAGCCAGAACGTCAAACCATCAATTTTTATCTACACCAAACACACATTAAACACCAAACATCTAAATTAACTCACAACATTAATCACTCTGTAATCACTGCACATGGCTGCATTTATTGCCTTCTAGATATCTCCAATCTCATCCTACACCGAAGTCCGACCACTCTAAAGAAAGCTCAGCCTCGGCTCTGATCAGCTATCTATCACTAAAATCACTAAACTCAAGGAGTTATCAGTTGAAAAATAATCAAAAAACACACCAGTATACACTGAACAAGATTAGTGATGGCGCAATGAATGAGATGCATGCCTTTAGTGTGAGAGACCCGGGTTCAATCCCCACTGTGTCCCTGAGCAAAACACTTAACCCCTAATTGCTCCAGAGGCGCTGTCATACATAGCAATTGTTGCTTTGGATAAAAGCGTCTGCTAAATGTAATAAATGCAGCACTTGTTTTTGCCCCCATTTATCATGAGCTGAACTGAAAGATCTAAGACTTTCTCTACGTACACAAAAGCCCTATTTCTCTCCTATTGTTCACAAATCTGTCAAAATCTGTGTGAGTGAGCACTTCTTTGCCGAGATAATCCATCCGCCTCACAGGTGTGGCGTATGAAGATGCTGATCAGTAGGGTTGGGCCGATAAGACAATACTATTGTCCTTTGCCGATGGCTGACAGAGATCACGACAGACAGCGTTATTGTAATCCCCTCCCCGCAAAAAAATTATCTTTCAATTTTTCACATCGTACCACCCTGTGAAAGCAGGTTTTAAACCCCACAAACATTATTACTGTGATTTTTATTATTATTAATGACTTCTCCCCACACTCATAGCACACCGGCTTGCCCCACCTCTCTGTCTCTCTCCCCCCGTCTGCTCTAGTTTCTCCATCAGCAGTAGGCCTATGCTTTATAAAGTCGCCTAAAAAACACAGAACTCGTCTTTTTTGCGGAGTTTTCCACCCGCGATTCGTTATCACGGCAACAGGTGAGCCGCTTGTGGGCTTGTTATTGACGCAGCCTGTCAAACAACATCTGCACTCTGTGTGTTCACTGCTGCTTTACTTGGTCTGCACTTAAAAAAATATCCACCGCGACTTGTAACGCCATAGGCTACTATGGTTTTTTACAGAGTGAAGTCTGTGCGTGCACATAAAACAACCATTCCAACAACATTCCACAATAAACAACCTGATCAACTCTATGCGAAGAATATGTGTTGCGCTGCGTGAGGCAAATGGTGGTCATACCAGATACTGACTTGTTTCTGGAACCCCTGGACCCCCTGAACTCCACCAATACCGTGAAACTGCACATTTTTGAGTGGCCTTTTATTGTGGCCAGCCTAAGGCACACCTGTGCAATACCCATGCTGTCTGATCAGCATCTTGATATGCCACACCTGTGGGGTGGATGGATTATCTCGGCAAAGGAGAAGTAATCACTAACAGATTTTGACAGATTTGTGAACAATATTTGAGAGAAATAGAGCTTGTGTACATAGGGAAAGTCTTTGAGATCTTTAAGTTCTGCTCATGATGAATGGGGGCAAAAACAAAGGTGTTGCGTTTATAATTTTGTTCAGTGTAGTTTGTTCAGTGAGGCTAGGTGACTATCATGACCAAACAGGAACATTTCACTGTTTGCTCATAAAACCAGCAAACAAAAAACTCTGGTTGCCTTGTCTCTATAGAACGGAGGGACTGAGTATAAAATGGCTGTGTCTTGCACTGTTGGACAGATACAGAGAGAGAGATACAGGATATTTATGTGAATTTAGAAATCAGAGCTTGCTTAAGGCCGCTTATAAACACTCAACGTTCATGCCACTGGGTGAACTGTGGCATACTATGACTCAAAGTCAGGCAGAATGATAGTCCCTTTGAGCCTTTGTGTTCTGGACTACAGTTGACGAAGCTGGCCAGGAATGACACAGAATCCCAGGGCAATGAGCTCAGCAGCCGAAAACTATCTAAGCACTGAGTCAGTCAAGTGACTCAAAAACAATGTGAGCAGAAGGCATTTGATCTCTCCCTGTTTTGCTCTTTTTCTGTTTGAATATAGTAGTGTGTGTTACATCCACAGGGGACTTTAGTATTAATAAAAAAGGGGTTTATTGAGGCAGTTTTCCCAAAAAGCCACCAAGCAAGTTAAATATATAAAAAGCATAATGATCACTTACAGAAATTTAAATGGGCTCGTTACTTGTTACTTTTGTCATGATAGCAGACAAACGTATCTTATTCCCCTGCTTTCCCAGTTTATGATTAAAGGTCACCAGACTTCACGGCGGCACAATGTGACGTGAATAAATCCATCAGTAAATAAGTCAATCAACAGTGCTTGATGTCATGGAAATATGGACATTTCTTCCATCCTCAAGATCAGAGACAGTTGTAGTCTATGTGCAGATGTATGAACTTTTGTCTGCACCAAATACTAGTCATTTTAATCTTCTGAATCACTTATCAAACTCTTCTGCAAAGCTAATCACAAGACCCTAATCTTAGTTTAGCTGATAAGGAGGAGCCACTTCATCCAAACAGCCATGGCTTGTTTTTAAACCCAAGAATTTGTCTACGCAGACTGTAAACCAGGCAGAACTAAGCAGACTGATTGCCGTGTATTTGTTCTACTACTCACTTTTCACCATAGTGATAATGGAATGAATGTGTCAGTTGCCTTGTCCCGCACTGTGCAACACGAACACTAAAAAGAATTGAAGCAGATATCTAAAAGTAACACAAAGGTTACTGAAACTATCTCTGGCTGCCTACTTGATGTGCTTATTTTGAAAGTTTAATAACAGTTGTAACTTTTTGTCTGACCTGGATTTACGTGTTCTCTTTCTTTAGGTGTACATGCCCTTGATGTCACATTGTTATTATATTTATACATTATAGTAAAAAAGGTAATGCTTTAACGTTTTCTTTTACCGTTGTGGTAAAAACAAACCCCAAACAAGTTCCATATAGACAGTATACTGACAGTAAATGAGCTCAGCCACCGCTTCTGAAACGCTGACATCTATTCTTGCTAAAACGCTCATTTTTCTTAAATCTCTTTCAAGCTAAAGAATGGCTGGCAATGATGAAGGCAATTAATGGCATCTAAAAGGAGCCGTAAGCAATGATGCAGTGACTTAATCTGCCTTCTATTGCAGGGGCTATATTAAATCTGTCAGTCTGCCTGTGTGCCACAATAGGCTATTGTTTAGGAGGGGGACATGAGAGATGACTTCTGCCGAGGCAACTGTCTCATATGTTCACAAACACCTGAATACATACGCGTGTACAGCTTGGATGGGTAAACACAGACACAGTGACTCAGTTAGGTGCCCATGTATGCACACATGCAGCATGAAGTCATAATTTCATAATGAAATGCACATGCAGTAACGCACACACAAACAAGCAGTGATCGAAGTCTGCAGAAATGCAAACAAAGATTTTATAGATTATGGGTGAAAATGAGCTGTTTAGCTGCACATTCAAAATGTGAATGTTTAATAAGGTGAATGTACAAAGACACATCACATCCGCAGACTTTCTGCATATGATCATGTAAAATATAGCAGAAACCTCAGATAAGCAGGTAGAGACAGACACTCTACTTGCACACACAGCATGAATTCAGACGTGGACTCACACACGCAGGCACAAACGCTCTAAAATAAGCCACTGGAAGATTAGATAAGCACAGAGTCAGCCAATGCAAAAGTATATATTCACACAAACTCCCCTACATTCATGCGTATAACACAGACGCCCGACATGAATACAAAGTTCTGTGCCCTCAAAAGGATGCCAACCCTGTCTTCTAAAAGTTATATTGATGCACAACATGTGTGTTAGCAGATCTGTTTTTTTGAAAACGTTATACTGGGCTGATTTACATCATTGTTGATTTTTCAAATGAACAAAACATTCCGACTGAACGTTACTGCACATGTGTGAAATGTTCATACCGAATGTACAGATTTTGCAAAACACTCAGTGGCAGAATATTTAATTTGGTTATTTGATGTTTTCTTACAATATCTATCTATGTATATCTATGTAATCTGTAGCATAAAAACACATTGTATTTAGCAAGAAATAAGGTTACAGATGTTCTTTCAAAATTCCAGACAAAGCTCACATCTCTCTCTCTCTCTCTCTCTGGTCAGTGGCATTCAGAAAACCCAGAGAGCCTGCGGGTTAATGACTTCCCTGGCCACTGCTGGACAGATAGATAGATGCGTGGAATGAACAGTGTTGTGGCAGATAAAGTTGAGGGGGAGTTGCCATGTGTCCTGGTCGCTGTAGAGCCCTCTGCTCTCCATTCATCAGCCACTCTATTAAAAAAAACTAGACCAGACCAGATGGATCAGACACACATGCAGGAAAGAGCAGTGTGCGTTTCGGTTTCCAGTGTGTGTGTATGAATGTTATATACTGTACAAAGCAGGCAGATGCAAGATTCATGGGGTCTGCACAACATTTGAACCTTGTCTCCGCTTTGCAAAGAACATGATGAATGTGTGACGGAGGTTTGTATTTCCAGCATGCATGTGCAGGAATTTTGCACATACACTGACACACATGCGTGCAGAGGCGAATATACCGTATACACACACACACACATGCACACTTATAGATCCTTTCTGCCTTTAATCAGTTTAATAAACACAGGCACACACCGCCTCTCAAACTACCATTTATTTAAATCAGCCACGTTTCACAACAGGATACTGAGCCGGACAATAAACTCAATAAGATCATCCGTAACTCTCCCTGTCTAATATAAACACATCATCTCATATACAGGAAGTGTAGGATAGTTTGTACACTGAGTGTCAGTATTGTAGCTGTTACACAGAAGATAACCATACTGTCCCTCAGTAAACAAAAGGCTGGTAAACAAATAGGAGAGAGTTGGTTATTATTACCCAACAGCACATGTTCATACTTAGACAGCACACACAAAGATATAAAGGCAGGAGCAGTATTCATTACTTTGCCACATTAAAAGACAGCACAATGGAACACAAATGACTCTGTGCTCCAATAGCTTAATTGCTAATCTCTTCTTTTTGGACAGTGTTTATTTCATTATCCTCGTTTGCGCCGATGCTCTCTCCCTACTAATTAACTTGTTTGGATTAAATGTCTACCCCTTCACGCCAGACAAGAAACAAACAAATCCATGGACCACCATGAATACTGCTGCTGAAAAGACTTAGTTAAGTATGAAATTACCGGTTTGCATTGATGTTATTTTAATGGAAAATGAGTTAAAGGATACTGTAGAAAGTTAACAGTATGTGGGCATGATGGTACTACGTAGTATGTTTAATATAATGTATCTTTAGGATGGTAAATTTAAACTTTCTGTTTAAATTTGTGGGTGACTCTAAAAAACATCACTCTTTAGTTGAACTACTAACAGCTCATGGACATATTCAGTCTGTGTCAGGGTCACAATCCAGATCTTTGGTTACCACTCTACCCAAGCTTTTGCCAAAGCTCATTACAGAAAATCTTCCATCATTTTCCTTTTATTACTTTACTGGGGAATTTATTTGTCCTACTTTGGTTTTTATTCATAAATGTAGTTTCCTATAATGTAAAAACTTTAACTGAACTTACTGAAAAACAAATATCACTACCTCATGTCATCACTACATGACACTCCCATTTTCTTTGAATCAATCATTTTTTTAGATGCTGGTCTTTAAAGCTAACATGAGGTAATGAAAATATGTTTAAACTACAACAAAAGTGGCAAATCATTTACACTTATAGCTATCTAGGTAGCGACTTAGATGGCTAAAAGTGTCTCTGACAGGGTAAGATCCTTGATGATTTGGTATTTGTAATATTAATGCGACTTCACAAATATTTATGATCAAAAGCTCTGGTTTGAACAGTGTTAGTGTCTGATGATCCACCATGCTAACACAAGTTATGAATTTCAGGGTTTTTTGGCGTTTCAATATTCATATTTGAGCCCTGAAGCCACCTGTACCGGGGTCAGCGTGCAATTTTCGCGCAAAATGCAGAAAGAGAAATTCACATCTGAAACTAGTATTGCATCACCCTATCGGTGCTACACACCTCTGTGAAGCTAGGAGGCTCAGCTAGAAGCTCAAAAACAATTTTTATTCACACATCAAACACCAAGCATCTAAATGAGCTTATATCACAACATAAATCACTGTGAGCACTGTACATGGCTGCAGTTATAAGCATCCAGTTACCTCTAATCACATCGTATCCTCATGTCCAACCTCTCAGGCCAAAGCTAATCTCCCCCTGAGAACAGCTGCATAGCTCACATCACTCAAATCACTAAACTTACAGACTAATTAGCTGGACTGAAGTAATAAACGCGGCGATGTACATATGCAATTACCACCGCTGACTTACTTTTGCCGTTTTCACGGTTTTCAGTCAATATATCTCGGCCACCATCTTGATTATTGCACAATACCTGGGAGCTGTGTGCCTGCCTTCTCTCACGTTTTTCTGCAGAGGAAGAGAAGTACCGCTTTGGAACACAGTCTTTATCGCGGTCTGGTAGCCGACCCGTAGTAGCTACATAGACATGCCTGTAAAGAGAGGAACTTCTTTTGGTCATAAGAATATTAACTGGTTTTAATCAATATTTCGATGTTTTGGAAACTTTGTTATTATTTGGAACATGGTTGTATGGACATTTATAGTGTTTGTTTGTGTTGGGAAAAAGTGGCAGTTTCCAAAATCACAATCTTTCCCCAACTTTAATCATGCTGTGGTCGCCATGTACAGATATTTTAGAAAATCATTAAACTATAAAAACGTATTTGAACATAATCCAAGGTTTTGCAGAATTGTCCAAAATCTATGCTCTTGCTTGTTGATACGGTGGATTTAAAATAGCCCAAATTAACGTCACTTAATTCTTTTGTAGGATTACAATGCTCTTTTACAATGGTTGTGTCACAGTATGGTGTAGTGGTTGAAGGTTTAGGACCCAAATGCAAGACATGAGGCTGACAGGTACAGTTCAATGATATTCATATTCGGCTAAACCAAGAACAAGCAAACTTACAAGTAGAGTGGCTGAGTCCAAAGTGAGCAAGGTGAAATAATCCAAAAGAACAGAGTTATCCAACAGAAATATGAGACAGCGCAACAAACAAGCTACAATAACCAGACAAAGACTGAAGGAAACGAGCTGGGAGGAAATACACAGGTGAGAGAAATGAGACTAATGAGACTCAGGCAGGCAGAGAGACAGCAGGGAAAACAAAGACAGGCAGGCAAAGGCCTACTGGAGTAACAGACAGAATACAGGTTACTGAACCCTAAACAGGGACATTAACTAAGACACTTTTCTAAAATGCAGGGCTAAACCTAAGATACATGACAGGAAGCACAGACTGACAGAACAACACAGATATGCTACAAACAAACCCAGGGACAACAGACTGAGACTAAGAGGTTGCCAAGAATAAAATAATAAAAACACAGAGGCCAACTAGAACTGGACAAACAGGCAAACCGAATAATAAGCTTAATAATAAGGACAAAACAGACTAAAGCAGAGGAATGATCAAAATCAGATTAAATAATGAAACTGGCAGAGAACATAAATTGACACCTAGCAGACAGACAGAACCTAAGCATGATGGTATGGAAACTAATACATCAGACAGGAACAGTACTGAACAAGAACTAAGGCAGGCACTGACATATCAGCAGGACAGATCAGAACCACCACACAGAACAAGCAGAAGACAGAAGAACATAGACCAACTCCACAAAACACAAGCAGACAGGACCAAACCAAAATGCTAACCCACACCGAGAGGACTGGATACAAGACAACAGACAGATCAACAGAACAGACAGGACTAAAATGCACGTACAAAACCAAAACCTCAGAATCAAGAAGCAAAACCAGGACAGGATCATGACAGGTTGTTTATCTATCAGGTATTTAATGCATGCCCCAAATATGAACTTTTGTTGCTTTCAGATGAGTGCAGGTCTCTTTTCGGGGAGCTTTAATTCAAATCTGTAGATCTGTAGTTATTTTGGACTACTGAGTGACTCTGGTGATGCTCATTAGCACCCTTTCATGCCAGTTCTGAAGACATCAAGGTGACACAAAGTTACACACAACTTAGCATGCATGACGCTGGCCTTGAAAAATGTGCAACACTGCACGTAGCTAGAAGTGGAATTGCCCTTTCAGTGTACATTTCATACTCCCAGCATCTGGTCTCCCGGGTGGCCTGTTACATCAGATGAGATCTTAGATGTCTGGAAGCCTTCACTGGTCCCTATTTGTTTTAATCTGGTACTTTGGGGTAAATCTATCACCCTGCTGCACTCCAGCAACAGCGTTCTCTCATTGTGTCTGACTTCGTGAAACGCAAACGTCTGGAGTATTTCATCTGTGCGGTATGAGTTTGTTGCAATGACAAGCAATGAAAATAATTGTTTGAGGCAATGTACGCTGGGATGTGTGCGTTTGAGCAGAAGAAGAAAAAACAAGGCTGAGGGTGACGGACAAGGAAAATGGCGGAAAAAGGGAAAGTTCGGGGTATCTGCTTGCTAGTTTGTACCTTTGCACCTACCTCCAAAAGTGATTTCTTTATCTTGCTTCTCAGTGTTTGGAAATTTGGAAAAAGGAGGAAGAGGAAAAGAGAGGGCATGCCAGAGAGACACAAAGAGAAGCGTGTTTGCTGGTTTGTGTAATTGTGCTAACCTGATTGGCGGCGAAAGAAAAGCGATTTCTTTATCTCTTTCTTCAAAGCCGGAGAATAGGAAGGGGTAGAGGAAGAGCGGGGATGTTAGACGGAGAAAGAGAGGTGACGCTGGGTGAGGGTGAGAGAGACAGCAAGAGAATGAAAAAGAGTAAAATAGTGTGTGCTTCTGGGTGTGTGTTTGCGAGTGTACATGCACAAGGTGTGTAAAGGAGCAGAGTGATAAAGAGGCCGCAAAAGACAGCAATGAGAAAAAGAGAGGGTGCGATTAGAGAGAGAAAAGAGTGTGTTCTGAACTATTGAACGGCGTATCTGGCTGTGTACGCAGCCATCTGTACGCTGGGCCCTGAACCCATTTAAATTCAGGACGATTGCACTGTTTCTCAAATCCATCAGAGCTGGATGCTTTATGCACCCGGCCGACAGGCTCAGAAGAGTAACACTGCGGCTGAAAATACGAACAGCGGCAGCACACCAAGGGCAGATCTCTTTGTCTGCTTAAAAAGGCAACATTATCTACCTGGCAAGACTCTTTTACACTGGTTATCCTGGAGTTTCTCTATGTGCGTTTCTTATTTTCATGACATGTTCGGTGATCCACACTAGTCTGTGGTGTTTTTCTACAGAATGTCAAAAAGGTCACATTTCATTCTAAGTGTGGTCAGTACTGTTACATCAGCCCATTAATAAATGGATGTGGGTAATGCATCACCAACACTACGTAGGACTTAACAAATGACCTCATAGTTGAATCAGCGTATGTTAAAACCATTATTGCATTTACAGAGAATTATAAATTATATGTTTTATAACTTTTTTGCATGTTTTTTGTATTAGATCAGTGGTTGGTTAGGACACCCCAAAAGGTCACAAGCCAAATCTTAGGTTACCACTCTACCCAAGCTTTTGCCAAAGCTCATTAAAGAAAATCTTTTCTCATTTGGCCTTTATTGCTTTACTGGGGAATTTATTTTTCCTACTTTGGTTTTTATTCATAAATATAGTTCCCTATGATGTTAAAACTTTAACTGAGCTAACTAAAAAACAAATACCTTATGTGACCATGAGAGGTCATAAGCCAAAACTTTGGTACCCACTTACCCCCAAAAAATTGTAATTCAATTCAATGGTGTTGTAAAACTCTAAAGCCAGGAGCAAAAGTAAAAATGGAGACCAATATGATAAAGGTTTGGTTTTACTTTTGTCCTAAGCTTGGACAAGATGGACCCAGTAGGATCAGTAGGGTAAGGTAGTAAGAACGGCCCCCAGTGCAGGCTGTTATGATGGGCCCTTGGGTTCATCACACTGCGTTGCTGTCTAGACAGGAATCCTCTATTGGCAAATTTGTGTTCCCTTTTCCTCGTTGTGCACGGTTTAACAACTAATAAGATTAGATGCAGTAAATACCTAACCTACTTAATTTAAAGCTCCTTAAATCGATTTCTTTCCATATTAACATATTAAATTCAACAGTTCTCTTTGTGTGCGTCTCTCTCCAACACACACACGCTGCTGCTGCTGCTGTGGCTGTCGAAAGTAAAGTACCATCATGTGATGGATTTTAGAGTCGGACTGTGTAACCCAGACTTTTGTATTTACAAAGTACAGAAGTTAGATAATTGTTAGTTAGTCAGTACAATAACCTCCCGAATCAGGACAACCACATTCCCCTTTGACAGAGAGGCAGGACATTGTGGTGAATAAGAAAGAAAAGACTCATAAACACCATGTCCAGACGACAAGCCAGCTAAGGCACCCTCACAGGTTAATACCCACAAGCACATCCACAATATAAAACAGGTGCTCGGCGGGGAGCTGACCCCGAAATGATCACAGCTTTTTAAACAGCAGCACGGCAGCCACACCAAATCTAAAGAAAAGGCACTTAAAGTTACTCAGCTATTTAAAAGACATCGGACGAGTCTGCATTGAGTGAAATCTTTGACTATGTCCTCAGTAAAAAAAAAAAAATCCAAATTAATCTGTGTGAGCTTTGCGACCTTCTCCTCTTCTTTCCTCTCCTGTCTCTTCTTAAAACTACTTTTATGTTTGAAAAACATGACTGCTAGCTTGCAGGTGTGCTCTGCTAGTGTACTTGTCAGATTTTACGTTTCATCTGCTTTCACCTTGTTAGCTAAAGTCTCTTCATCTTGTCACATGATGGAATAGAAACTTAAGATTGGGCAGTCATACATACTAGCGAGCAATCATTTCTGCATATGTGGCCTATGTGGCACGAATACCAAAGAAAATAAGACTAAATTCATTCTGTGGAATCAATTTTTTATACTTAACCACATACCTTACAGCCTACTGCTTGCTACAAAAACTGCAGTCAGTTACCCACAAAGGTCTGTGGTGTCAGACACCAAAGCAAATGGGGAAATGCACATTTGTGCATTTGAGTGTATATCACTGATCACCTGATCTCCATCAAAGTAAACAGTATAAGATAAGCTAAGGTGTGAACTGTTAAATACTACCTATAGATGCATTTTTACCACGTAACTCTCAAAGCCTAGCTTGTAACTGTCTGCACTGATGCGCACCTGCCCTTGATATAATCAAAGGGGCACTTTGGTAAGAAAGGCACATGTGTGGGTGCACAAGGGCTCCTTTTACTTGAGCCGTACCTGACTTGGGCTGTGGGCACAGCTTGCTTTGTCAAGATGAATTCTTTCTCTTGAGGATGATTACTTCTGGTTGACAAAACTTGACAAAGCAAATGTCCATCTTCTGAAAGCTTATATATTCAATTTTCAGTGTATACACACACACATGCAATCAGTGTCAAAACATCCAACCTCTATCCATCCAGCCATACACTCTGGTTTTTGCTGGGGGATCCCAAGAAGTTCCCTGGGTGGATATTATCTTTCTAGCATGTTCTGGGTCTACCCCGGAGTCTACTCCCAACTTAACATAAATGGAAAGCTTAGGCAGAACACCTGAAATGACTCATTTCAATGTGTAGGAACAGTAGTTATGCTGGATATCTGGCTGAGTCCAGTTACCATGTAAAGATACATTAGTACCTGTGATCTTATTCTTTCGGTCATTTCTCAAAACTCATGACCATAGGTAAGGGTTGGAACGTACATTGACTGGTAAATTAGCGTGCCAGTTTGTGAAACACACATGTTGCTACATTGTGCCAGAGCATCTGTTATGACTAAGAGCATCAGCTAAACGGTCAAAATCAGTGTGTATCTCTGCGCCCTGTCAGTATACCACACAGCACTCAAATCACTGCATCTCATCATCACCTATTCTATCAACACTTGGTCGCTGACACTCAAGGGCAGCTTCCAATTTCAGCCAGTGATGGATGGGCTGGTGTGGGGAAGAGGGAGGGACGATGAATTCCAATCAGGGGGCTCCTCTGGGACTGTTATCAATGGGGTACTTCCTGAAACATCTGCCACACAGTTATCCATCATCAGACAAGCAAAAAAGCCGTCGGAGGGAATGATGGTCTCAGCCATGAGGTCCCTGGCAGACGGCGGACACCCAACACCTTTTGAGGTTTTCATCACTGTATATTGTCATTACATGATCAAAGTGATAGCGGGATGGGTCGGTGCGGTTTGACAAGGACAGTATTCTCCACCTGTAATAAATCAATGATTTCCTCTGATGATAAGAGAATACGTTGATGGATTTCTGTGCAAGTGCTTCGGGTATACTGAACAACCGGGGGTTTATCTGATCTATGTGGAGTACGGAGGTTGTTCCTGGGAAGCAAACACTCTCAATAAAAGCTGAAATGTATCGTAGCCCAGGACAAAAATCTAATTTAAAACATGAAACATGAATTTGGAGAAATGCTGTGTTGTCATCTTGCAGTTGCATGTATCAGAGGAGATACCATGTAACCTCATTCAATAAAGTGATATCTAGCAGAGAGATGTTGATATACTTTGTTGTACCTTTTGATTTTTACTGCGGGGACCTGTGAGGCTTTGAGGGTTAAAGTTAAAGTTGTTGCGTTTATGCGTATCAGTGACATACCTCTACTTTATTACAATATAGAGATTTTTTTGGCGAGTTTTCTATCCAGTTAAAAAAACACATTATACCTTACCGACATGCCCTGTTAGCACATCGCTTCTGCTTGGTGTGCGTGGAGTTCAAAGTGATATAGTCCATGGTGTTTGGCGTGATTACTCCAGATGCTGCTTGGCATGTAACTAATGAGTTGTGCTTCACCCTGGGTCAAGTCTGAGGCTTCTGCTGGGGCTTTGAAGCTTGTTTACCCTCCTGCCTGATGCCCATGAGGCCTCCCTGCTCCCCCTCCTGCACCACTCTTCTCCCTGCATACCTGGCAGACATTAAATACCTGCGCCAGACAAACAGCATCAAGTTGAAAGAGTCGGCATGTGAAAGCTAGAATGTCACATGCTTGTTCCTCATCAACCGATATGCGTCTTTTTGATCTTTCTTTGCGTAAAATTGAACTCCCTATCTGCTCACTCGGAGGAACTTAGTCTGGAAGATTAAAGAATGAAATGGAAATGGTTAGAGTTTATTTAGAATATGTGAAAAAGCCTAGTTGCTCCAAGCCAATGCTACTAGCTCACATCTATTAGGGCTGAATTTTACTCGCATTTCACTTGATCGCTCAATAACATTGTGGTGCCATTTTCATGGCAACATCAAAGTTGACATCAGAAATCATTTAGTCACTTACAATGTTTCAAAACTGCTTAAAAAAGTGCAGTTTTAGACGCAGACACTGAAACCATCATTATACATTTTGAACTAGCTGCTCCTTGGTTTGCCAACGAGCATGATCTAAAGTAAAATTCACTAGATGTAGAAAGATACAGGCTGTCACTTCTCTTAAAGAGTTTCAACTCGCAGGCTACTGAAAGCTGGGATGTTCATTATTCAGCAAAACCTGATGTGGAGTTAATGACACTTGAATATCTGCTGCCAATGACTTCTACTGCAAATTTGTTCCTCGAGCTACAAGACATATTGTTTACAACATGTTGAGCTTATTTACAAAAATGACCAAGTCAAATATGAAACTTTAAGTGAGACAAATAGCAGAACAATGTAGCAGAATAATAAAACAGAAAATGCAACAACTACAAGGATAGTAAAAAAAATGCATAATACATGCATTGCAGTATCCCAGATGCATAGATATTTCCTTTATTGTGTATCTCCGATACTCAGTGGACCTAAAGCTTACATTTATCAAAGTTGATTTGTATGTAAATCATTACAGTTTTTTTCAGTTGCTAACCGGCATTGGTCAAAACTGAAGTCACCTTATCAAAACTCTACTTTTTGCAGTAGCTGGACAGATTTATAGAAAATCTTAGCATTAACATTTATGTACATTTTATGTTTACGTTTATGTGCGTAGAGAAATGTGTGTAGTGTTTTGAATGGGGTTTTTCTGTAAAACTGCAAGCTGAGTGTAAAGCAGGAAATGTGCTTGTATTTTAGCAGAATTGGTTCAAGTGGTTGGTACCTGAATTACAGGCTGTGGTCACTGTGTCTTGGATACCAGTTTTACTGTGTAAACAACTGAGAAAAACTGTATTGCAGCACTGAAATTTCAGTAACTTCGTTTTTAACAAGTAAATTACTGAATGCATGTCTGATCCTTTCTTGTTACATATACTATAGTACAGTCAATAAAGTGAAAATATGTTATTCTTACAGTTAGCCCTCAGGTTGATTCCTGTTACTGTACTGGGCCACAGATTCATATTCACAGCACAACAGATATCTTCATAAATTTGCTGTGGGACACATTAACAAAAAAAAGTCTAATAGACATAGTTATTAAAAAATGCAGATTATGACGTTCAACCGTTTTATATGTGACTTACTGACAATAAACTTGTGACTAGATGTTTTGGGGGGTAAGACTACTCAACAGAGAACCAGTATACTGTAATACATTGTGATCAACATGACATACAGTAAGCAATTGATAATGGAGGGAACAGCAGACAATTGTACATTATAATTTACATAAATGTGTCAACGTATGAAATTGCAATTTCTCAGAAATTGAGAAACTGCTTTTACATATGATGTGCACAAGTGACTAGATGATGTGGAGGCTGAACAGATCTGAGAAATGTACCGAAGTGACTGAGAATGAATGTTTTCTATAATGAAACACTGATTTATATGAAAAAGTCAGATTTCAAAGATAAAAGTTCATCAAATTTATGTAATGCTCCCTGTTGTTAGTGTTTTGTAGGTCAGTGTGTTATGAGTGAGATTGTACGCTTTCTGAGCGAGAATTGTTGCCATTGTTTAGGTTGAACGAGTTTATTTTGAGGCTTGTATGAAGAGTTTTGGTGGTTTGAATGACTTTTGGAGATGAGATTAACTGTTTGGACAAGATGCATGAGGGTACTGCAGACTATGTGAAGAGTTTTGAAAACGTGGCTTCAGTTTTGACCATTGCATCTTAGCAACTGAAAAAAACTGTAAAATAACAGCTATAGCCTTCTAAATTTGGTACACCTTACCTTCATGAGCTACAAAGGCCTGGTTGAAAACAATGAACAACAAAGATGACCAGCTTAAATTACTCTTTTGATCAGTGGAAACGTGGGGGAACGCAAGGGAACGCTGTTCCAGGAGTAAAAGTCGGGAAGTAACGGCAATCTATTCTAGCTGTTTACACTGTTACTAAAGTGTGTTCACGATAGAAAGATGAATTTAGAAGAATTTATTGTGCTTAATGCACTACAAATCTAGCTGTCCATACAGGGTATGGGAAGGCGTGACATGGACCATGTAGCCTGTAGCGTAGCATGTATGCTGGAAGCTGCAGTGATGTGGATAGGTACACGTCCTGTCTCTGTCCTGTCCGACAGGATACGGTTAACTTACTACTGACATGCCCGATTTTTGTGTTGTGAACATGCAAGAGTTACACTGTGAACAACTACCCCGTGTTGAAATATTAGAAGTCCTTTTGTGAGCTCCTACACACACACACACACACACACACACACACAAGGAGCAAAGTCAACAAGCAGCAGTTCAATTCCTGAATTTAGTGTGAAGCGATCAGCTAGAAAGAAGACTTATCACTCTGTTGGAGTTGTGGAACTACATATAACATTCAGTCCTCCCGCAGTTGTGTGAAAGTGATGAATCTTTTATCTCATAAACAATCCTTGGCTGAGAGAGCAAACAAACCCAAAAACAGCCAAGTTGTATTTTGGGCTGTTATCAAGTTACTCTCGGAAATAACATTAATTAGCAACAGTTAATATGACCTGCCGCCGGCAATGTTTGTCATTTTAACTTCTAAAGGCGATGGTCAGCAACGGCTCAGAATGAGAAGTGAATGTTTTGATCGCTACACACAACGTTTGGTGCAAATGAAAGGATCAGATTAAATGCATGTCAGCCAGTTACTGCATACATCCAAAGCACTATATAGGTTTAAGCACATTCAAATGAGTCCATCCACGCACCATCAAATTTCATAATCCTGACATAAATGCTGGACTAACCAACTCCTTCTCAATGGCCTCCATATACGCACCTTAGCTTTTCACAATCACCAATATTAAAGCCTGTACGACAGAGTGAATGTCTCTCTGACACATGTTCACTCAAGGGCAGCTCAGTGATCCCTCCACATCTCTGCAAGGGGAAAGCAAGAGGGTCTCCTGGCACATTAAGACAGCACCCCCCCCACACACACATTTTTTCCAGCCTCTTTATTATAAGAGGCTGGAAAAAATGCAATGTCAGAGACGAATAAAGCCAGGGCAAAGAGTCAGGAGGCTCGGAATCAGATGAGAATAAAAAGTCAAGGGGGATTTCAGGGGATTTGCTGCATCTAGCTCAAGGTCCGTTGCCAGTGTGTGTGTGTATGTGAGGAAGAGAGAGATGTGTGAGGCATTCATTCTTGACCTTGCCATGCCGAATCCTATTTTCCTTTGCCTGTTGCCCGGCAACATTACCTTGACAGTGAGAAATGGTCAGAGAGATGGAAAAAGTGGGATAAAAACAGAGTAGGTCTCACGCTGACTTGATACTTTCATATCAACCTTTGCTTCAAAGCCATGCTGCTGCTTGTCCCTCTACAACTCTGGTTAACAGGGGTTTTATTTTTTATTTTCAGCCCTCATGGGACAGTCAAAGGGCACCCAATAGCATCTCTGGCCCCTGGTGAAGGGGGTTCAACATCTCTAATATGCGAGAAGTTATGGTCTTTTACTTGTATCGGACCCTGGGGAAAGGAACACGGCAGCAGGTAGTCAAGATCAAAGTCATTCTGCAGGACGCTGGCACACATGGCCAGGAACGAATCTGTACGCCCTCCTAGATAAACATGATGTAATATCTGTGTGAGCTTGCAGCTGACCCTAGGGGTCGAGCCTCTTCACCTGAGAGTCCCAGCACAATAAAGGCTTTTTTTTCATCAGCTACGATCAAAGAGGAAGGAAATGATTGAGTGGCTTGTAACTCCCATTGAAGCATTTAAAAGAAATAAGAGAAGGCTGGACACAGGGGCAGGAAGACGGTGAACACTAAGGTGATGGATCCACAGGGGCCATCTGGAATCTCAGGGGGCTAGTGCTGTGATAATGGTACAGGACTCGTTTGAGACTGTTTGCATTGCAGTTATGGATACCAATTGTACAGACTGTAGAGCAATTAATTATTTTTTTCTAAAAATTGATCCATCATTATGTGTTCTGGCCTTTGCCAATAGCGTAACTTCTTCGATCAGGTAAAATGTCATATGCAACTGTTCTCCAATTTTACAACAGCCTCCTTGTCACCTGCCCAGCTTCCAGGTGTGAATGTGTTTAGGGCGTTCTTGCAAAAGAGAGCATCACTCTCAATGAAACTACCCTATGAGTAAATAAAGTGAAAAAAGTTAAAGAGCAGCCAAAAGAGACATCTGACAAACAAAGTATATGGCATCCCAAAGCGGTTTCATCAAACCATGACCCCTATCTTGTTCTAATCTTTCATAACTTAGCGTGCTCGTTTTTGTAAAGGGTCATTATTGAAGGCAAATGACCTTTTAGGTCCTTAAGGTGTGAGGACTGCCTCTGTGCTGTTTCTTATTTGCCGCCTTTTGACCTCTTTGAAAAACCAGGGCATCAAGTTAACATTTTGACTTTCCCTACAAGCTGAACTGACTTTTAGGCGTTTCTGCTGTGTAGCTCTCCAGGTAAAAGGGGTGTTTTTGCAGGTAGGCTTATTGCCTGTATGTGGTCATATCAAGTTTGTAATGTAAATCCTAAAACTATGTATAAATGTTTTTTAGAGTCCTGGTTCCTAACATTGCATAAATACATAGATTTTGTTCAAATCTGTATGAAGGAAACAAGTATACATGTAGATATATACACTTCTTACATCATACACACCATATGTCTATTGAAAGTTGGTGCCAAGAAACTCTAGTAAACTTTCTTTAAGAAGGAAAAAAAACACTTCTATATGCTGCAAGCTTTTGGCACAGCGGGATCAGAAAATTGCTTCAATTCGTAGCAACCGAGGCAGACAGATCTATCTAGATTATATCCATAACAGCAGCATTTGTGGATAGATGCGCCCGGGCTTTTATTTTGATAGAGTGTAAATGGACAGAACCATCTAATGCATGTCAAACAGCCGCGCTTCAAATGGTGATAACAAAAGTGGAATAAAATGGATATGAGCAGAAGTGAACATGAGTTTCTACAGAAGACGTGATGTCTGTTGTACAATAAAGACAACACTTCTGCACAGTCATGCACATTTCATTTAACAAACCTTTTTGGTCAAAACTGGTCTGTGTACTGGTGAATAGAACGTTAATTTACTGTCTATACAAGGCAGAGAAATGCCAATCATTTTATTTATCAAATTTATCAAATTTATAAATAGATTTGAATGTCATCAGTTGTACCAACATTTAGATTTTTCCTCTAAGGTAGGTAATGCCACATGACCGAATCCAGTAGCCTCAAACGTAGCCAGCAGCCCCATAGTACTCTGAAATACAACACTAAAAGAGCCAAAATCTTTGAACCCAAAGGTACATTAGCTTTCTAGCTGATGTTTTCTTAGTATCTGCTAACATGGCCACCTTGTGTTGCCATTTGGCTTGCTGAACAAGAAACCAAGCAATAAAGAGACATTCAGAGAATTATGGCATTGTGAGCATAAGTTAGTTTTGAGCAGCTTGCTTTATCAGCTGACACAGCAAACACAACTGCATCCTCTTCACTTTACCTTCAGAGATAATTATACCAGCGCAGTCAGCACACTTTGGCCAGGACAGAAAAGAACAGCAAGGCTCAAAGTTCAGCAGCCACTTTACATGTCAAGAGTAAGTGCTAAATGAAATCTGTCTAAGGATGTCTAAGTTACCAGCTTACATACCGTGCTTGCATGTGACACAAAAATCAATGATATCAGCTGATTTGGTAGCTGATGGACCGGAGCAGATGTAAGCAAAGGTTAAATGTCAAAGCACCGCAAAACATTCACTTGTTGAAGGAGATCTGTAAGCAGCAGGGTATGAGCTCTGTATCATTAAAGCGCTTCCAGAAAGGTCAGAGGAAAACACGGTCTTTCCCACTGCAGAAAATCTCAGTAACAATCAGTAATAGACAGCAGACGCTGTTCTCTAGAAAGACAAGTAAGGTTAGTCAGAGTTAACATCCAGGTTGAAAGTGGATTAAACTGGCTGAACATCAAAAGTGTTTGTAGAAGTCTGCAACAGTCACCTGCCAGGATGAAGTGACTGAGGGAGCTGTTAAAAATTGTAAGGGAGCATTTTTTCTAATACGATTTTGTGCCCAGGGGCATCTGTGCTCTAAGACGCAGGGCGCTTGGCAGTTTATTATGCTACACATGAGAGAATAGAAAGTTTAAAGAGACTTCCACAGCAAAGTCTGCATTATAAACACATTTGAAGTCTGTTCCCACAATCCAAAAAAAGTGGAATTCCCTTCTTGGCAACTGTGAGTATCTCATAAATTCAGCATGTGAGAGAGACTGGGAAATGGAAGACAAAGAAAGGAGAAAACAATATTTTAGAAAAAAAGGCCTATATTTACATCGAGAAGCTTTACAGCTCACTTGCAGACACACACACACACACACACAAAATACAGCCCCCCCACAAAATAATTTCTTCAAGACAGCTATAGTGAGCCGGAGGGCTAATTTTGTTGGCCGAGCTGAATGCTGGCAGAGGAGAAGACAATGTAATTAGCCATTTTACTATCATGTCTGACCAAAGGACGCCTAATTGTTTCTGCTGACGGCACAGACAGCAGGTCGAGGGGAGAGACTGAACACCCATTTGTTACAGTTCTCCGTTAACATGGGGTTAAACGATGAAAAAGAAAATCTATTACCACCCCCTGCAAAGAATCCATGTGATTTACTTACATGCAAATGTGCACAGCATGTTTGCAATTTAACCTTAAATGGTAATTAGATTCTCTATGAAATGAGTGTGATAAGAGGTTTGTTATACTAATTTGCTGATTGGAAAAATGTCCTTTAAGGCCCATAACCCCTGTATTACATGTGAAAGAGTATAATCCAATGCTGTTACACAAGATGGAATGCACATTATGTCTCCTCCCTAAAATATGTCTATGGAATCAAACACAGAAATACCACGTATGAACTGCTAACTGCTGCAGCTTTTCTTGGCTATCACTGCTTCATAAATAACATTCATAACAGCCCACACACAAATACAGCATTAACATCATGAAAATCCACAGCAGTTATGGTCCATCTAATCTGCATAGGTGCTTTGTTCCTACCTTTGTCTGGCAGCTGGCTGTAGCTACCATAAGCTATAACATAACATACCATAACATACACAGCATAATCCAAAGTCAAATTAGTGCATAATTCAAATTAAAATGTTTTGTTTTAAAGGGATTTTAAATGTCAGAAAAATGTGATACATTTAAACTTTTACATTTTGTGATTTTTACTGTTGTTATCCCTGCCAGGGTTAAGACTGGAGGGATAACGCATTAGGCTGCGTGTGTGTTTGAATACGTGTGCATCTGTCTGCAGCAAATCTCACATACTATTGGACCCCATCAATCTGTTTTCTGCACATTTATGACTGTATGCTTAAGGACCTCTTGTGGTTGTGGTGACTCACAATTTAAAAAAACAAACATTTTATTTATTTTACTTTTTTCTTTTCAACAGTATTTGCCATTGGATCATAAAAACCAGGCTTACCCAAGTGAGAATCTCGGAGTCTAAAACGTGTAGCCAATGCAAAGTTGAACTTAAACCTGACATTTTTCTAATGGCCAAGAGGTGGTGATGCCACTGGTTGCAAAAAGAAATCAGATTGTATGGAAGTATATGACAAAATGACCCTATTTCTCACTTGATTTTTTACCCCAGTAGACACTTTGCTAATGAGTTCATGGTCTCAATTGCTAATTTCAAGTCTTCTTCACTACAACATGATGTTTTTTTGTAAAGTATGGTTCCATTTAGAGTAAAAAGACAATTAAGCAGGGTATGCAATCAACACCGTAGACTTCAATATAAATGTACCAGAGGTAGCTAATAGCTAATACCAATTTTCATCCATGGTTATAACTCAGCTACCTTTTTCTTGACAAGTTGCTACCATGGTGACCTGTCAGGTGTTTCAACCAATTAATCAATCAATCAATCAATCAATCAATCAACTAACCAATGCATCAAGTCTTATTTAAGACATGGTCCCAATACACTTTACAAACCCCCCCAGAGTAAAATGCATAATAAATGTGCATTCCTTCCCAGTTCCACCCCGTTGTCCAAATATGCTTAATTCTGGTTCCAAAAAAAACAAGATGTCCAAATAAATGCACTTGAGGCTTCAAAACAGTAGTCCACAAACTAATTGGCAACGTCACAGAGGCTACATCCATTTTTTATATAATTTATGGGCTTACCTAGTCTGTTGCAGGCCACAAGATCCTCTGCAGATTAATTTCAATCCCAATATCTTATTATCCACCAAAGTTAGGCATGCTACAAGATGATTAAATCAGTTAATAAGTCAGTTTTTATCTTCACCGGCCTCTTGACTGTAAGGGACCTTCGAGGGACAATTGAGTGAGGGCTTTGTGAGGTGTGTTACAACAAAATGTTATAAATAAATAAAGTGTAAATTTAGAAGTTTGGACTTATCATCCCATTTTGGCAAGCCCAAGACTATCACTTACAGCACGATTACACTCTTCTATATAGTATTCACATTTATACATATATTTACAATTCAGATTCTATGTATCACTATGTATTACATACATACAATACAATATGCATGACGTGACATGGCTACATATTAATTCATTTCTGATCTTTGAAACAGTAGTTTGGCAAATTAATCAATATCCACTTAGTTGCTTTCTTCGGTGCTTTCAACCGCATCTCACAGTCCTTAATATTGACTAGAGTTTGCTTAAGTGTCATCGACTTGGTTCAGAGAGAGGGAGGTGCAGTGTGTCCAGGTCGCTGGACAGGATAGCAAGTACAAAAGAATGGATTATGTGAGAATCCTACCCTGTTTTAAGACCTGCATGAACATCAGAATGATCACATGGCTGGGCTGTCAGAACATCAAGCCAGAGTTTTCAAATCACACGGAGACAGCACTTAACGTTTTAAAACATATTAATACCCAAAGATCTCTGCTGGTACAGTACACCCTACAGACAGGACCTACCTGGAGAGGCAGCTTTGTTCTGCCTATGTAATAAAAATTTTTTAAAAAAAGTTTTTATATGCATTCTCACTTAAGAAAGAGAATCATTTTTCTGACCGTAAATAAACATATTTTAGCCCTTGTGCATGCATTTGAAGCCTGACCACTTCTAACCCCATGGGGTTAGAAAAGGCTCAAGCCTGACAGTTTAGCTTGAAGCAACAAACTGGACTGCAGCATTTGGGACACTTTCCATCTTTGGAGCCACATAAGGACAATATGCTGTAGTGGAAGCATAATCTACAGAATGTGATTGAAAAAAGCTATCTGGAAAAGCATGTATGCTAGTGGGAGAATCGTTAGACGCAGTCTCGCTAGCGCCAAATCCTTTTTTTAGCCTTTTGTTTCATTCGGTCTCTGCAGTCCGAGATAAGCTTTATGTGTGGGCTAAGCGCAGAGTAACCCTCTCAGCCATTACATGCTGTGACTCGTGGCCAAATCTGGACAACGACGGTGTGGTGGTGGGCGAGCTAGCCATGTTTGGAGGGCAGTCTGCTAAAACACCAGAGGCTGGATGGACAAAGATGTTAAGGAGGAAAGCAGAGAAAATATGAAGAAACTGCAAGTACAATCCAATCAGGTCAAGATTGCTGCATTTGAAGCTGCCTTAATCAGTAGAATCTTATCAGAAAATATGTAGCGGTGAGCTGCAGCTTAGGCTTTTTGTCCCTTTTGACTGCAAATAACAAAGACTATTGCAAATTACTTAAAAAGAAACGTTATCTTGAAGTAAGGCCACACTCGGGGATCAAATCTCAACAGCCGATTTGCTGTCGATACTTGGAATTGATCATGCCGTCAGTTCTGCAGCACAACATTTTTAGAACAATGTGCAATGTATTGATTGAAATCTCAGTGGCTCCACAGTAATTTTATTCAGCTCCTATCTTTCAACAGTGGCAAAAACTTTGGGTAGACTGATAAAAAAGCAACTTTCAAAGAGATAACATGACAAGAGTCGATCCCAACAGAGAATTGATGAGATGCACAGGCAAGATGTGCCTGTCAGATATTGGAGTATGGGTTGCATTTGTCTTACATATAGAATTTAAAAGATATTTCTACAGCCTGAAAAAGCCCTGAAACCCTCCAACCCCTTTCCCCAACATCTTTTTAACATCTATATTCTAAGCCATGTGGACATCAGTGGCAGCAGACGAGAAGAGCCGGGCTGATTCAGGCTTGGGGCCTAGATGGACAGGCCTCGGCCTCAGGTCACTGACTCCCATGTTTTTCATTTGGAGCCCTTATCTTGGCCACACTCTGGTCTTTATTTTCCATTAGGAAGAGAAATGCCCGTGCAAGAAAAATGGAAGTCGAGAGAGAAAGAGGGCAACGCACACACAAACACACACACACACACACACACACACAGAGAGGGAATGGAGGAGAGCAGAAACACTGAAGACAAAATGGCTTTCATTCGCACAACAGTAGAAGGCCAGAGGTCCCTTATTTTTTTCTCATTTGGTTCTTTCTCTTCATTTCTAGCCTCCTTTCATCTCTTCTGTGAGGCATATGGTTGTGCGCTGTGCTTTCAAATCACATAAAAGATGTTTACACATGCTCCACAAGTCTCTGTGATAAGCTTGTTTTGTGGAATTGTGTGCACATCTACATAAACCCAGATCACTGCAATGAGAAGAAATACCTTCCTGAGCACACACAGTTGGGGACTTTTTACGTGAGGTTACTCCAACACACACACACATAAACTGTAGGTGGCAAATATGAAGTGGAAAAAAATAATCTCTCTTTTTGGTTATGAAGTATGTGTGTGTCGAATTGTGTGCGTGTTTAGCTCATTTTTGAGTATGTGTTTGCTGAGTGCAGGACCGTCGGCGTGCAGCGACAGTGATGAATAAGCATTATTAAACAGGAGACACAGGCCTGGCGGTGTCATTAATCTTCATCCCTACTGGCACCATCACAGAACTCACTCCCTGTCCGCCCTCCGCAACATCTACACATCTCATTGTCAGTGACACAAAGGAAGCTGAACTGGTTCTGATTGGGTTTCGGTGTGGCTCCTGAACCAAAATGGACCATCTGCAGGGTCACAGGGAGGTGTGAGAAGTGATTAACATCCACTAGCATCAGATGACTGATGGGACAAAGGGAGCGGGTGACACCTCGTCCGGTGGCACAGAATTAATCACACTTGGGGTTGATGCACAAGTCTATTGTGGTGAATGAACTGGAATGTGAACCTATAAGGAGGCTCGCAGACAGTGACTGTCGCACTGCGGCTTCTGACATTACACTTTAAAAAAGGATAAAGACATTCCCTGTCTGGTTACTCCTCACCTGGAAATAAATACTGGGATGAGCACCGTATCAGCACCTCAAACCGACCAGGTGGGAGGAAGAGAGCAAATAATGGCATCTGTGCAGAGTACATAGTGGCTACGGCCTGTCGTACACTTCATTCACAGAACACAGAAAGAAAATTCTAAATATATTCAGTCCTTTCCTTTAAACACATTTACATGGACTCTCTCTATCTGATCAAAAATATACTCCCACACACTGTCAACACATATGGTATATTTACTGAAAGTTAGGTCTGTTTAGGTCATTTAAACACATGTATATATTTGTTCACAAACAGAAATAAAACAGGGATAACGACCATGTGATGAATTGCTCAAAATGCAGTGGGCATTGTGTTTTGTCCATCTCAGGGGAACTGTTATTCTACAAAAATGAAAATAAAAAATTTCCGTCACATAATTTGATACAGCAATGAATGATTTATACAAAGATCTATGATTCAAATCAAACTAAATTCATGGTGAGAAATCCTGTTTTCTTTTTCCCATTTAGACGCAATTATCCTTTGGGAATGCAGCATTAATATGCAAATGCAAGGACCAATTAGCAAAATCAACAAAAATCAATCAATATTCAGCCTGAAATGTTGCAGCACAATATACAGAATCACATCCACAGGTTAATTAATGAATATGCACACAATACAACAGCCAAAGACTTCATTTAGAGAGATGGACATTTTATATGTGGGACTTCTTGTCAACAAATCCCAAGACCAAAACCATCAAAGAATCGATCACACTAACAGGTATGATGATTGATCTTATTCCTCTGTGCACCATTGTTGTATGAAAAGTAATAAAAACACGTCGATGAGCCACACCTCCTGAAAAATTTCCTTCATTAATAAGAACATGGGCAGAGCTGTTTATTTTAAAATCAATCTCACATTCACCATCCCGCCGTCTGAAACACTCACTAGCGCCACACATCTGAATTCGCTGCTGAAAGTAGTCCCCAACAAAAGAAATGCAGTATTTCCACCCTAAAACTACAGTACAGGGATCTGTAGCCACAGACAGAGCCACGTTTTGGGAGACGGACTGACGCATTGTTTGTCTGTTTGTGTGATTTGTCGACACTGAAACTATAGAATGACAGCAGCCTTTTCCTTTAAGTAGCTGTAACTCTTTGATGTAATATACAAACCAGAAAAAGCAATTAACCTTTCTCCCACACACGCACACACAGCTTATATGCATATGATCATTACTTTCAGCACCTTAACCAGATGGTCACCCACAGTGGCGCCTGCCTCCACAGGTGGTGGTACTTTCCCCTTCATTCACCTATCTCGTCTGCCCTATGATCACACAACATCTGGTTCCACCATACACCGTATACTTGTCTCTGTCTAATAAAAGTGTGGCCTGGTCCCTGAGGTCATTTCCTTTATTTTCTGCCTATTTACCGGATGGTGAAAACTAGGACAGGAAACAGCAGGACACGTAAAGGCAACGGAGCAACACGAGGTCAGATTCAGTATAACCTCCAGGAGCTACAGCACAGAGGACCAAGTAGTCATCTGAGCAGTGAAAGATGGAGCTGTCAATCAAACATACAACCAGAATCAAGCCCCAATTTCAGCCACAAGAGTTCAGTATGTGGGTGAAGGAAACTTTGACAAACTAAGTTTACAAATGAGTAGCTTTTTCACGTGAGCTCCTCACATTGGAGAATGAAAGCGCCACACTTTACTGTGAGGTACGGACGAAAACAGCAAGCGACTAACCTTTTTATAATCTGAGACTGAAATAACGACATTCAGAAGCACAAAATAACTAAATACTAAGTGAGAACAGATATTTGAACTAAACTCAACAATTTGACTGAGCAAAGTGATTTGTATTTCCCACCTCTAATATCAGCGAGCCTCATGCACCCAAGCAATGGAGTCCTCTGCCACAAAGTACTGAGACGCTTTAACGTCTCCACATTTTTGCTGCACTATTGCCAACAAGACAAATACCTATTAATTAGTTGTTCTTAATGATCAAAATGATTAAGTAAAATCCAGGCGTCATCATTCACGTAGCGTACTTGCAAAGTTGCAGGGTCATCCATTTCATAAAGTCTGAACCAACAACATCATTGTCTAGAAAATCTAATGTAAGACGCATCATTCAACCTCAAGTCTTTAAATAGTGCAGCACACTTTACACATGAGCTGCATTTAACTGTTTATATAGTTATAGAGCACTGAAATTACGATATGGACAACCTGGACTGAGCATGAACCTCTGCAGTTGTTACAGTCTCAGTAGGTTTTACAACTACACCTCAACGTTCAGTTTATGGAATTGCATTGACACCCAAAATCTGCCTTTTAAAATCACTCACCTCATGTGGGCTTTTAGCTAGTTTTTAACAAAACCCAAATACCTGCTCACACAAGAAATAGAAGAGAAATCTAATGAATTACTTCTGGATGACAACTTTCTAAGTGTCATCCAGAAGTGTGTGCTGAATGGTTGTAATTCTTAGTAGCTCTGTTACAGTTAAGCGCGGCTCCACACTTTTATTGGTTGTGACTCACATACATGCCATTCCTTTCAGATCAGAGCTCTTTCAGGATACCACAGAGATGAACCGCTCATCCTCTCGGAGGCCGACTGGGGAACCTGCCAGCATCAGACAGCTCAGTGTCCGGATACGGGAGCCGTGAAATCCAGGAAGGGGGTTTCATGGCTAAGTGGGGCTAAGCAGAGGAGAGCAGGGCGTGTTAGAGTCATTTCATGGAGCATTTGACAGAGGGGAGCTGGGCAGAATCCTGTTGGAGTCAATGCTTGTAGGATTTGGGGCTCCTGGAAGTTGTTTTTTCTGTTCTGTACTGGGGATGCTACACGCTCAATGGAGGTCTGTGCCTGTGTATTCAGGGAGTTTATTAGTATTGTAAAGTTTCTTTTGGGCCTAGTTTAGTTTTTCTGTGTTGAAGACAGAGCTGGGTTATTTTTTTTTATTATTTTGGAATTGGCCACCCTGACAACTTTTCTTCTGTCTGTATCACGGAAGCTGCTGCTTGGTTCGTCTCTCTGCAAAATCTGTTTCCTGTCCATCCTCTGTTCTCGCTCTCACCTTAGCTTTATGCTACCATTACCCCAAATTTCCCCCAAAGTTTAAGCAAAGGGTCCACAGAATGTTCTGAAGAAAATAAAAACGTAAAATACAAAAAATAAAGATTTGAAATCAGGAAATGGCAATAATGAAATAATTTTCCAGTGCCTGGAAAGTGAGATAGAGGGTAATTTTTAGAGGCAAAAGTGCAAAACCAAGAACTTGGGAATGCGACTTACTTGCTCTAAAGTCAATAATTGAATAAATAAATACATAAAAAACAGCAGGATCATCTCAATGCAAAAACACAGATCATGTTTTTTGATGAGATAATGTTGAAAAATCATTGTGAATGGGGAGAATTGCAGAGGTCCTAAATCTGCACATTTACAGTAGTAAACACTCATGGACAAATGTTCAATTTATGCTGTATGTCAACAGCAAGAAACTGCTGAGTCTGAGAGGTTTTTAAGAAGATCAGAATATTCATGATACTATTTTTTTTTAAACCCAACACTTTCCAGATGTCTTACAAGTGGAAAGGAGGTTAAATCTGGAGAACTTCCTCAGTTAGCTTCCTTTGTCTACCATCTTGATTTACGGTCTCATGTCTTCCTCCGCTTTTGCAACTCCTCCAGCTTCCTCCCCAAATTCCAGAGGGATGGTGTCATCTGTGAGCTGTCTATCCTTAACATGAACATTGAACAAAAAAGAAAAAAAAACCCACTTAGTGAGAAGAAACAGGTGTCACCTCTGAACAGGCCCTTATCCGACCTCCCAGTAAGCTCAACGGTTGAACCGCTCTCTGTATGAGGTGAGCGTGACATTAAACAAAATAATAGGTTGTATTAATGGCGACACGGTGCATGGATGGCTGTAAAATAAAAGGTTTAGCAGCCTCTTGTTGTGGCTCTCTGTTGACACAAAGGGCTGAGGTTGAAATCATCCGTGACATTGCTCCGGGGGCGATGTGGAGAGCATTAAAATGTAGCAGCGCTTCTAAAGGAGAATGACAAACAATACAGAAGGTAAAGTTTACTGGCATCAAGAGCAGGGTGGTGGGCCTGTGTGTGTCACTATGTTTGTATGCATGTTGTTAAGACGCTTCTGTGAGACCAGGTCCAGGGTGTTCTCAGCCAAAAACCTCGATCACAAAAAGGCTCATTTGGAAGAACGACAACATAACAAACGTAAATGGAATCTGAGGTTGCCATCGAAGAAATTACAGACTTTTTCAATGTGTAATTAAAATGAAATAATTAATTGATACATTTAAAAAAGCAATTGCAAATTGGAAAACAAATTAAATGCTGATTGGCCACCAACATAACAGCTGGCCAATCAGAGCTCCTGCTGCTGCTCTTTGGGTTGGAATTCATTTAATTGGGGGGGCGGGTGACACATCTGTAACTTCAGGCAATCACAAAATGGAAACTATAAAACACAGAAAGCAAATGAATTGTGAGATAAAATTTGATAGGCATGTGAATTTAACTAATTAGCTTCATTAATAAAATGATTAAATAGCAATGTTTTTCCTTTATTAATACATCATTTAAATGCAAATGTAATTTTCCTATTTATATTACCTTAATGTATAAGTTTCGTAATTGCTTATAATTTAACACTGTTAAGAGTGCACACTCTATAGCAGGCTTCATAAAGATGTTAATACTTATATTTAGTTTTGTTGAAGATTTAAAATGCACAGCAGCGCCAACACTCATGTAGACAGGCATTACAGTATAAAAACCTAGCCAATATTCATGAGTACAGTGCTGCGGTGAATGCTTTAATGCCAAAACATATTGGCCTGATGTTTACCGTTAATAAAGATAGATTTAATTGAGGTTAATTCTTGCACTGGAGGGCTGCCATTCTCGTCTTGCATGGATGTTTTTGGATCTCGGTGTAGCTTTTGGCAGAGAACTAAACCAGACGAAGGTTACACAAAGAGGATCCCGTTAGAGTTTTTTTTTTTTTTTAATTGGTAAGAGATCAGAGATTGGAAGAGTATTCTTTCCATAATAAAAAAAAATTATTATCAGCAAATCTTTCAGTAAGGTAGTAGAACTTCAAGTACTCCAGTGGAACCCTTAATTAGAAACAGTCAAAGATTGTGGTTGGGTAACTCAAATGGAGCCAAGAGAAACAACTCCATAATTAAACAAACTTCTACATGCAGACTCTGGACATTGTCCCGAAAAATATGGTACGTACTGATTATTTTGTGGATCATTACACTGAAAAAGAAAACAAAATCTGGTCTGTGATAACAGGACAATGTAATAAATCTTTACATTGCATTACCTCACAGAGCAAAAAGGTTATTGTTTCACAATTTAAATTTGAACTAAATTAATAAAAAACAAAAGGCCTGCAGCCCTTCATGTCACTCTGTATGGCTGTACGTCAGCACAGTGGGGCTTTATGCCATCAGGCTCACAATGAATGCTTATGGTCAGCGGGTATAATGTTTGCCATGTTGTTAACCATCTTACAGTAGTGTGTTCAACACAAAGTACAACTGGGGCTGATGGGAAAGGTATTAGTTTTACAGGTATTTGCGGGTCAAATCGCTTAATCAGACACACTTAACAATAACAAAATTAAAATAAATAACATACTATTCATTATCAGCACCTCTTCTGTTAAACTGCCTGGTATTGAACAGGACATTCAATTTTCGTGCAAAATGCGGGATTATCCATGTCTGATCCTAGTTGGCTATTTTGTCACCATATGCATGCCACACACCTCCGTGAAGCTAGAACGTCAAACCAACCATTTTTATCCACACTAAACACACATCAAACACCAAGCATCTAAATGAACTTATATCACAACATAAATCGCTCTAATCACTGCACATGGATGCATTTATTGCCATCCAGATATCTCTCATCTCATCCTACACTGCCATCCAACCACTCTAAAGAAAGCTCAGCTTCAGCTCTGATCAGGTGTGCAACTCACAACAAGCACACCAATATACATTTGCAGTTACAACCGCTGACTTACTTTCGCCGTTTTTGCGGTTTTCCGTCCAAAAATAGCTGTTTTCTGTGTGTGAAAATATCTCCCAGCCCCCATCTTGGTATTGCGCTAATAGTGGAGCTCCTAGGTTTTCGTTTCTCTCCTCAAAATGAAGGTGAGAAGAAGTGTTGCTGTGGATCAGACGGTCTCAGAGGCGGACTTACCATTAGGCAAAGGTAGGCAATTGCCTTGGGCCCCTAACTACCAAGGGCCCCGTAAAACGCCTCATAAACTTATGGTTACGATTTGTTGTCCTACATTTCACCAATTAATTATATCTCTAAACATCGATGCGCTAAAGTGCTATCCGATTGTTTAATTCATGATGAGAAATGGGGGGGAGCCCAGTCCCCACTACATTGGACTATTCCATTATCCATCTGCGTGTGTGTTTGTAAACAAACAGCTCAGCATGCTGTGAGCTGTAGGCTACAGACGGTTGAAAAATGAAGCGAAG